>JAFVLL020013623.1:0-20000 GCA_021397915.2 Tor tambroides | reverse complement strand
CGGGTTGAAAAGCAAAGTCGAGGTTACGTCACGGGATGTGACGAAGAGCCGGCCCTCAAAGTGTGTTATAGATAGGCTGCAGGGGCGGGAGAGGGCCGTTTCTACGTCACTCGTTTCTGAACACTTTTCTGCATTTATTCATGAGAAAGAGCTTGTTCAACCCAATCACTGCGCTGTAGTATGCATAAAAAAATATCTGCTGTATTATGCATAAGATAGTACCGCTTCTTCCCTCAGTGTCATTCAGAGACATGCCTCGACGTAAGTGCTGGTATCCTCGGTGCAACAACAAAAAAGTATTGTTTGCGTTTCCTTACGACGCGACCAGAGCTGAAGTTTGGGTGCAGGTGGTTAGTTTTCCGAGTTCTACCAACACACATGGAAAATATGTCTGTAGTAAACATTTTGTACCGGAGAGCTTTGTAAATTGGGGACTGGTGGAATCCAGGTTTGCCGATCACCTTGTTTTAAAGCAAGAAGCTGTACCAATTCATGCATCCACTACTTTTCTCAGTATTATTCATCAGAATGAACTCTTACGATCCAGTCACTGAGCTGTTTTATGCATGAGGTTATCTTACAGCAGAGAATTCAAATCTGATGAATGAGCTTCCGTGCTGTCAGTTCATCTCTGTAAACATAACCATAACAATATTTAATATGTAACAACACGTGGAGCGCGAATGAGAGAGCGGTTTCTGTGCCAAATGCTGCGATGAGTTTAACGCTGCGTGGATCGTAGTTCATATCCGGACCGGAGCAAACGTGTTTCATTCATATTTTATATTCTCTCGTGCTCCAAACATGAACCAGCACTGTGTTCATGCACATATCATGTCTTCAAATGAAGTATGCGCGAATAAGGGCGCTGATACAGCGTTAAGTCTGATCATGAACACGATGACACGACGGATTATTGTGATACACAGCAAACAATGATATAGACCGAAAATTCAAAGAAGAGTAAACAAAAAGTGATTGCCTTTTATTCTTTTCTTTAAATATATTTTAATATTCATTTGTCTGTATAATAATTGTGTTGTAGGTATGTGTTTTTGTTTGCTCCTCTCTACACTTCCTCTTTTCCACAGTTTCACACGCCCATTTCTGGAGTCTTTTTCAGATCTAAGGTGTGAAAGACCAGAGCTGAAACAGGGGTTTCATGACACTTTAAAGAACACAGACGCAGCCAGATCATTTCCATAATGACCAGCGCAATCTACCAAGAGCAGCATAAATTAGCGTCTGCTTTAAGACATGCTTTTTTGGGCATTAAATAATGGCGCAAATACCAGTAATTTGACGAGCGCAAACGTTAGTAAATCACATTGCGTCATTCATTTTAATACTGTCCTCCCATAAATTTTGCGTCCGAAAGGGAAATTCCTACAAATGCATATTCAATAAGGTCAGGCGCAAAATAACTGAGTCCACACCTTTTCAGCACTAATTCTTCACTGCGCGTCACTTTGCACAGTACTGTCTAAATCCAGACAGTACTATTTTAACGCCAAAACACGGTTTTCGGTGGCGCAAGCTGTTAGTAAATCTGGCCCTTAGTTTTGGTATAATTGTGCATTCAGCTTCACAAAACAGAGTTTATATGGATGATGTAATCCTGAGGTTATATCAGCACCTGAGTTGTGTTCAAATAGGCCTGTAAAAAATAAAAATAAAAAAAAAATAAAACTCTGCCGTCAGATGTGTGAAGATTTGCAAACAAAAATTATGAACCACATAGGTATCGTGTGATTTCTAAGCTGTTAATATAAATGCAGCTTGGAGGAAGGGAACAGTTAACATCCTGCTGATACATTAAAACTGGTTCAGTCAATCACAAAATATTGTGAAATCATCAGCTATATTTTCTAACGATGCAGCTAAAATGTGATTGTTAAATCTGTGTGTGTGTGTGTGTCTGTGTTTCAGTGTCCTCTATGTGCAGCAGCGCTCCTGGCTCGGGTCCCAGTTCTCCGAACAGCTCTAACTGTGCCATTGCCGAGAATGGCTCCAGCGGATCCGTCCCAAACATCCATGCTGAGGTGAGAGACTTACCCCCTACATGTTCACCTCTCTTCTGCTCTCACACTCCCCTCGCTTCTCAATAGGTTAGGGATGAAAAAAGACATAGGTAATAACACTGTTTCTATGGAAACAATCTATTGTCTACAAGCCTTGTGTTGGCCTGGGATAACACCGGTATGCTAATCCCGGAAAAAAAAAAAAACACGTTTTGAGAGTGAGCCTTGCAGTGAGTTGTATCTGTAGGCTCACGAATGGCCACAGATCCTCTGGATGGACAGCAGGAAGCTGCCTGAGGTCAACCCTGCATGTTAAGCAGCTAGCCTTGAGGATCACCTTAACCTTGAGAGCCAGAGAGAGTGAAATTTTATGTGCTCATGCCACAAAGGGCTTGAAGCTGTAGGAATGCTGAATTTGAATGAGCCCGTTTGTGTTTAATTTTGGATGACCAGCATATTAAATGCAAAACAAAACACTTTATTTCAAACAAACAATCCCATTTACAATAGCCGCTTTTCCACTATCAGGCCGAAGAGTTCTAAGAACTGTCAGGTACGGTTCCAGTTGTATTTCCACGTGAGCCTGGTACGGCGCGGCACAATTACAAAACGTTCTCGGCCGGGAATTCTCGGCACGGTTAGACAACCGTGCTGAACTGTGCTGGTGGAGTGCGCGACGTCGCCACTCAGGATCACTTGTCTGTTGCCTGGCTGCTAGTTTCTCCGTAGCTTGCTAAGCGTGCTATTTTGAGCAATATAAACACAAATTAGTAATAAAATCTAAAGAAATTTCTGATCATCCTCCATAACGCGGTGGTTAATTATACCTCATATCATATGTAAACACTTGTGTTACCACGGCAACGACTGACACATTTGAATTGCATTCCAAAGAGATCCGTTATCAGCCCAGCAGTGGAAAACGAAACCATAACTCTACCGGCCGGCTCGGATCGGCGCGGAATGGAACGGTTATGCAAAGCGCGATGGTGGAAAAACGGCTAATGTTTACATGTAGTTTATGATTTTGCGATCTATGTATTTATGCTATTGCAATGAACAAACATCGGACTTGTGAATTGTATCTTTTGAGAAAGATATCATATTACATTTATTTGTTTGTTTATAAACTAAATATTATATATTAAAAATATATGGTAATTTCTAATATTAAAATTTGTTTTGTCTTTACCATATATACAGTTCCTCATAGTGTGATGTACGATTTTGGTCGTGTCATCGTTACTGCAGTCCATGTTTAAATATGGGGTATTTTGCATGTTTCCTTATAGAAGTTCGATGACATTCACTTTTTTTCTGAAACAGTTCTGCTAGTGCTACATAATGTGTACATAATGAGTCTTGACTATGTGCTCTGTTTTCTTACGGGTAGAAAACATTTGATTTTAGCATCCCTTTATATAGTATCTTTTAACATGCTACGTTATTGCCAGTGGATGTGATAGACGATAAACTGTTCTTGAGTTTGTCAAAGAGAAAAGAAATAAAGTTCGTCTGTCTCATCAACCAGAGAAAAAAAAAATCCCTTCAAATAGGCGCCAGTGGAGATGACTTAAGAATCACCTCATTAGCTCTGTCTGGCATGCAAAGGCTGCGTACCACTCCCCAAAAATAGTCTTAGATCGCTATTCCAGAGCCTCTGTAGCCTAGCAGTACAACCTCAAGAGAAGTGATGGGTAAATGCAAAGGAGAATAGAATGCTGACATCATCTCTGCTGCAGGTAGGGCGCTCTGCCACAGAATGTCCGCTTTGTCTTTTTCTTCCTCGTCTTTTCTTATTGTAACCTTTGAGTCAGAGTGAGAATGACGTACATTGTATGAGCAACTTAAAATGAAAGGCTTAAATTGGGTCTTCGGGGATGAATAAACATTGCCTTGTAAAGCAGATCCATTAGTTTTTGTTTTTTGGCTTTGAAAATGGCTGCACTCCAAGTATAGGGTCAGATGATGGGATTACCAGTACTCACAAACACCTCCGTATTTCTCACATAGCTCTCTTTTGGGTCATTTTTTTTTTTACTCGCTAGAAATTAGAAAATGAGTCAATGCAAAACCCATTTTAATTATCCTTACAACTGCTTAGCGCATTTCTTTAACGTGGCAGCTGAAGTTGTTGTCTTCATCAAGTGGCACTCATCCAATCCCAAATACAGACAATCCATTCCCACATGCTGCTTTGCCCATCACAAATACAACTTAGTAAGGATTTCCAAAGAAGAATGCCTTCAAGTGATCAAGTCAAGCCGAAACTCCTTGTCTGGGTTGCCTTCCTGAGATCAAATGATTCTTTGTGCTGTTTGAAGTGTACATTCTGAAATATAGGTCTGTTGTTTGTCCTGTGGGACTCACGTCTTTCTCTCCTTTTCTGTTTCGGCAGCAGTTGCGTTCTCTGCATCAGTCTTTGACTGGAGACGGGACACCGAGTCCCCTTAGCCTCTACACCTCTCCATCTCTGCCCAACATCTCTCTTGGACTGCCTGCCAACGCGCACATCACGGTGAGTGTCCACAGCTAAAGCCTGGTGGCTTCCTGATTCAGAGTTAGCAAGTGGTGTAGGCTTAACCCTAGTGGGCTTGCTAGATCATTAGGATGCTTTCACACTAGAGCTTTTGGTCTGGACTCAAGAGTTTGATTGATGTGAAAGTGTTTTTCAGAAGATGCGCACCATTGATCCAAACCCTAGTCCGTTCTCGGGTACGGTTCATGTGAACTACACTACAGTTGGTTTGAATGCTATTTGTCCTAAATTGCAGAAGTGAACCATTATTGATGATGCATAATTTGCATCTTTGCACACTCCTGGTCACACTTACAGTAGAAAGTAGGGGAGTCCGGTCCTTTTCTGGGAAGGGCGCTGTCCTGCAGAGTTTACCTTCAATCCTAATTAAACACACCTGAACTAGCTAATCAAGGTCTTCAGGATTACTAGGAATTTCTAGGCCGGTGTGTTGGGACAGATATTAGATACATTTTGCAGGACAGTGGCCCTTCAGGAGCAGGATTGGATATCCCTGGTATAAAACAGTGGTGTTCTCATTGATGGAGCGAGCATATTGCAATTTCGGACCCAAAAGTACAATGTGAAAGGAGAGCAGCAGGGCTTTAAAAAGGGAATGGAAACTGCTTCTGGTTTGGACCAAGCATTCACACCAAGTGTGAAAACATCCTTGTAGGCTTTGGTACCTTGGTTCCCATGTCTGCAGAATAAATTCTCATTCTCTTCAACTCTACTCTAGGCTCCTCAGAAACTCAGTGCCCAGCAGGAGGCAGAGCGGCAGACAATCCAGAGTTTGCGTCAAGGTGGGGCACTGACAGGGAAGTTCATCAGCACATCATCCCTGCCGACGGGCCTTCCCGCCGGGGCACCCCATGACCCCGAGCCCCCTTCCGCCTCTAATAGCCACAGTAGCCATTCCTCGCTGCTCCAGCACGTCCTACTGCTGGAGCAGGCTCGTCAACAGAGCGCGCTTCTCGCAGGTACACTTAAATTCATAGTATACAGTAGTGTTGTCAAAAGACCCGGTACTTCGGTACCAAGTTGGTACTAAAAAAATGAAAACGTCACGGTACCAGGTTTTTTTAAGTACCAGTGGTACCGAGTACCCAGTCAACCCGGTTCTTGACGCGTAGGGCCCTATGATTTCCGCGATGCAGAAAACGCGGACGGAATCGTGGAATCCAGTAATAAAAACGGAATTTACAGTTTAACAGAATGTCATGGAATTTGTCAAAGTTTGGATGAATTAATCAAAAGTAGGTCATTACACTTAAATCAAATCGCGATTATGGACTAGTATCTGTAAATATTAATACGCAAAAGTCGATTTAAATATGAATCCCGCATGTTCTGCGTGTCTCTGTGTGAATGAATGAATGGCAGAGACACGCTGTTTTGTTTACTACATACACTGAAGCGCGCGTGACGCTCGCGGTGATTTTGCGGTGACATAAACAACAACCCCAGAACTGCTCTGAGAGTCACTTCACGTGCATTTTACCGTTTCATTTGAGTAAAACCAGCATCATATCATATACACAGAAATTTAAAGGTATTCACGGCAACCCGTCAAAATAAAAGCTCGGTTTAGACATTGTGCCAGAAATATATTACTATTATTTAGTACAATGTATGTGCTACTACTACTACTACTACTACTACTACTGTTTAATAAATTAATAAAACTTAATTTTTTAAGAAATAATCACAAAATATTTCTTCCTTTTTTTTTCTTTTTTTTTTTTAATTTTAATAATAAATCCCGTTTATTTACCAAAAAATAAAATGTTTAAATTTCATTAACTAAAAGACAAATTAAATTTGGGTGAAACTTGTTTACTGTTTTTCATACTTTTATTACTTTTGGAAAAACTTAACACAATTTTAAATAAGTATAAAGAAAGGCATTGATTTTTGTACATTTTAATTTTTGTTTGACTTAATAAAAATAGTGTTTTTTAATTAGCATGTTTTTGTGTTTTGCTTTGGTACCGAGAACCGTGGATTTTCACTGGTATGGGTACCGAATACAGAAATTTTGGTACCGTGACAACACTAGTATACAGTCGTGTGTTGTATGTAAATGTATATGCATCAGTGGCTTAAGGCAAGAAACATACTTTACTTTTTTACGCATACCTTACTTTTTACGCAAGTATGCAGATTTGGGGTGGGCGATATACTGGTAGACACGATTAACCGGTAGAAATTTGGCAACCGATAGAGATTTTCAACTATCGTCTCTATCGCTGTTACATGCTCACACGACGTATCGTTTACACATGATTTTAAGCATTGCTATTTAAAAGCAAGTTACTTTTTGTTGAAATGCAATCAGCAGCGAAAGAGAGCTCATTTCGCTATATGTCTCGCACTGTCGGAGAGAGTTTCTGAGCGCTCTTAGAGAGGCGTGTGCACATGAAGATGGTGCTCATAGAGCGTGGGAGTACTGAACCGAGTTATTTTTGCCGCTTTATAGGCCTTGAACAGTTAAATACGCACACTTGTATGTGTCAAAATGCCTGTCTTTGCAAGTATCCGTGTAAACACCGTAATTTAGGTCTTAAGTGAAAGCAAACAACTGAGAAAGAAAACACATGTAACAGTATATTGGATCCGGGCAGCTCTTAAAGTGACATCAGTCTAATATTCCTGCTGTCTGTCATTCATGTTAATTAAACAACAAAAGAGAGAAAACCTCTCACTACTCTGCTCCTGACTAAATCACGTTTGTAACATTAATAAGAGTAAATGTATATTTAATTTACACAGTGAAGAATATGCAGTGTTTTTATACATTTGATTACTTTATACAATATAGCATTTCTTATTTATTCTACTGTAGTTTTTTGTCCTATTGCTTGTAATTAGTTTCCAATTCTTATTTAATCGCTGAAAATGAAAATTTGCCCTAACCGTAACAAGTCTTAGTACCCAAGGCTTGATTTAAGCCACATGCATTCTTCAGGTAACTAGCTGGTTAGCTATACATATTTTGACATTCTGCAAGATTCTCTTCAAACTGTTGCTCCACCATGAGTTGAAAACTGAGACAATTTATGATAATATCCACCATGGGAAAAAACAAAGTGCAAAATTAAACTTGAATCACTAACAGTCTCCAGTCTACATACAACAGTAACATTCTACATTCAAGTAATTGCGCTGAGTATGTTTCAAGTCTTACACGTCAGGACTGCAATGTGCCAACAAGGAATGTCAAAAGTCACGGACCTACGATACCAAGTTGACAAGAAAATTAATGTTAAAAACAGCAAACATTATCAGTTTGATGTGTAGTTGAAACAGCTTACACTTTTTGTCTTTATCTTTATCCCGCAGTTCCCATGTACGGGCAATCTCCGCTGGTAACGGGTGAGCGGGTGTCCAACAACATGCGTACAGTGAATAAGTTGCCTAGGCACCGGCCGCTGAGCCGTACCCAATCAGCGCCCCTGCCGCAAACACCACAGGCCCTGCAGCACCTCGTAATGCAACAGCAGCACCAGCACTTCCTCGAGAAACAGAAGCACTACCAGCTAAATAAGGTATATGCATGAGATATTTGATGCTGTTTGAACGATTTAGCAAAAAATTGCTAACATGCTCCCCGTACTTTCAGATCCTCTCCAAAGGGGCGGAGCTTCCAAGGCAGCCTCCCACGCACCCCGAGGAGACGGAGGAGGAGCTTACAGAAACCGCAGAGATGCAGGATGAGCAAGGGGAGGGGCTTGATCACTTAAGAGAGGGGCTACAGAAAGAGAGCTCTGGCGAGACCACACCCCCTTCGGAACGTCTTGTTCCGTTGAAGGGAGAAAGCACAGAAAGTGACTTGGATGAAGAAGATGATGAAGACGAAGCCATTGAACTGAGAGAATGTGATGAAGAGGGTGCCCCCTATGGCCAGGTGAGAAATTACAGCTTATTGCCTTTTTTATACCGGAGGTTTGAGTTATTTCTGTGCCACCAAACAGAATTGCAACAAATACCTAGGTTTCCTAAACTTGCCTCCGTCTGCCATTTGTCTAACAAACTGCCAGTCCCACCCCAAGGTTACACCATTGCTATTTTAAATAGAAAAAATTACACACATCACCAAAATTTACAGAGCTGCCAAGATGTACTTTGCGTAGTTTTAGTTTCTTGAACTTCTAAGGATCACTGACATAAAATTGCAGTTACCTTTGTTTACCATTCAGCTTTCTATACTTATCACTTTTCCCATCCATCTTCTATTTTGCATAACATGCAAAGCTATCAACATTATTCAGAAACATTCTTCGGCTTTAGTGTTGAGCGAATTTCAGTCATGAAAAAACAGTGTAGTGACTGCATGAGTCACCGTGCAAAACCTATGCAGTTAACAGTTTAACGTCATTTGTTATGAAACAAGATGGGTTTTTTTTATCTTAAATGTATTATTTTGTATTTATTGAACTGGAAGCAGCTGTGTGGATTTTGTGTTGTCATTAGACTTTTAAGATGCATCTAATGTCTTTCCGATGACTCTGTCACTTCGCTTTTCGAGAGCTTAAGTGCGTAGGTAAGTTCCTGATGAGTGTTGGGACGCACATGCGGGGGCTTGGTGACTGGAGATCGAGGGTATCCCTCTCAACCAGAGCGTTTGCAGTTTTTCGCCCCCTGAAAAGGAGGGATTAAAGGGGAAGATTGCTCTCTTCTCTTCCTCCCACCAGTGACTCACTACTGGAGGCAGGAGGGGAGCGGGCGAGAAGAGGGGAAGAGAGATATATAAATAATTGCTAGATAGGAAGACGCAATGAAATTGACTTGGGAACGATGGTGGGGGTTCCTCCAAGAGCTAAAGTTTGTGTAGTTGGTGCTGCTTGCTTTGGCTTTTAGCCTTGAGGTATTACTTTTGCTCACATATAGTTTGGGATTTGAACAAACTTTTATCCCAAATTATTAAACTTTAATACGAAACTCTAGCATATAGGAAGCAGAGGTGAGCTTTTGTGACTTGAGCCAGCAAGCAGCCATAGCAAAGCATCATAGTGCCAATAGTGGCAAGCACCACTCATTTTGTTCAGAAAGTGTAAAATCAGTATTTGTCAAAGAGCTGCACTTAAGCAGATTTATTCTTATCTTGCAAAAAAGTACCATGGTTTTACCATCCAGTACAAGCACTGTACTATAGCACTTTTTAAAGAGGATGATCTTTTTAAAACATTACTGAGTAGGTTTATTCTTATCTTGTAAAAACGTTTTTTGTTTTTACATTACCCTCATAGTAATACCATGGTATTCTTCAAAGTGCTGTTTAATATTAAATATTGTATTAGTAATATTTTATTATGATTTATATGCTATAATGGTTTTTATTAATATTTCAAATTTATTGTTTATATTGCATTTATTTTTATATTTCTTCATTTTAAGTTTTGTTTAATTATTAGTAATGTTGTCTAGGGTTGGGCAAAAAAATCGATTTTTCGATTAATCGTTTTTTTTAATGTCGTCGATTCGATATCGATTCTCAAAAGCCGCGAATCGATCTTTTCCGGTATTTATTTCAGCACACATTTAAAACAAGATCTGATTAATGTGATTCTTATCATTAGTCTTCTCCACTAGATGTCACCCTTATTTACCTTGCGCGATGTTACAACAGAAAGCCTGTCATTCATTCAGTGCTTATCATGGCGGAGATACTGTTGATGAGAACCAAGAACAAAGCCATACGCGTGATTCGTAATGCTCAGGTGAAATGCTATAGTAATACTATAAATCTGTGGAAGCATTTGATATCACGCATAAGGCGCCATGATTTCCGCAATGAATGAATGAATGAATGAATGGCGCGACGCACTGTTTTTTTTACTACACACATACTAAAGCGCGGACGACGCTCGCGGTGTTTTCATCTTCTGCCGTCTCACTATATGATGATATTAACACACGAATATCATCTCCAGCTGCTCTGAGAGTCATTTCATTAGCATTTTACCGTTTAATTTGAGAAAACTACCGTCATATCACATACACAGCAGCTGCAAGTTCCTCACGGCAACCCGTCAAAATAAAAGTTTAGTTTAACGTGCAGAAACTGTCAGAATATATTTAGCAGTCTTAAGACTCAATGCTACTACTACTAATAAATATTAATAAATCTTTATTTTTAAAGGAATAACCCCATTTGTTTTCTTTTTAATTTTAACAGTAAACCTCTGTTGTGCAGCACTTTGTTTGCCATTAATTTGATTAGGATAAATTAAATTAATGTTTTATACCTTCATCTGATTACCAGAAAAATTAAGAAGAACATTTTATAGGTCCCTATTATTGTTTAAGAAAGGACCCTATACAAAAAAAAGAATAGGTTTAAAATACAGGCCTGTGCTTTTTAATTTCTTTTTATTAATTCACCATTTGTAAACTGATGTTTACTGTTCATTTTTTAGAAATATCAATAACTTTTGTATTAAAACTATATTCACTGAATGTAATAAAAAAAAATCGAGAATCGAATCGAGAGCTTGTGATTCGACATCGAATCGGGACATCTGAATCGATACCCAGCCCTAATGTTGTCGTGGTTTTGTCATTTTGATTCATTTTTTAATATTACTACTATTTAGGTTTAATTTATTATCTAATTTTTAGTTTTAATTCCGTTTGAATTTTCATCGATTTACAGTTTTTCATCTAATTTTTATTTTCTTTTTTTAACATTACCCTCATAGTAATACCATGGTATTCTTCAAAGTACTGTTTAAATAACAGTATCAGTTTAGCATGTTAATCTTATATTTTTAATATATGCGTAATTAATATTTTATTATGATTTATATACTATGATGACGTTTATTAATATTTTGAATTTATTTTTATATTACGTTTATTTTTATATTTCTTCATTTTAAGTTTTGTTTAATTATTAGTAATGTCATG
Source organism: Tor tambroides (assembly GCA_021397915.2). Classification (NCBI taxonomy): domain Eukaryota; kingdom Metazoa; phylum Chordata; class Actinopteri; order Cypriniformes; family Cyprinidae; genus Tor; species Tor tambroides. The sequence goes on along the minus strand of JAFVLL020013623.1, from coordinate 8,552 downwards.
TGGTTTTGTCATTTTTATTCATTTTTTTAAAGATTAATATAATACTACTAAGTTTTTTTAATCTCATTTTTAGTTTTAGTTCAGTTTTAATTTTCATCCATTTACAGGTTTTCATCTAATATTTGTTTTACTTTATTTCAGGTTCATTTCAATTAACATTTTTTAATAGTTTTAGTTAATGATAACTATTTTACAAAGTACTAATTCTTGCTATACTGTAAATCATTATACTGCATCATCATCATACTTTTCATAAGGGTTTGTTGTGCATCATTTATGTGTAATTTTTGTAATACGTAATTAATCTATTGAGAAATGTGCATTAGTTTGATCTCTCAATTCTAATCCGTCACTTTGTTTGTCACATATATATATACATAACGATAGCTCCACTGCAGTGATTCATGCTGTTATGTATTCAGCCCATTCATTTGCATGACATCCAGGCAGATTTGATCCTCCAAAAGAGCTCATTTTGATCTTAACACAGACCCCACAAACACACACTGCTGTTGTGAGGGAGGGAGGAAGGAAAAACAAATGAATGAGTGAGAGTGAATAAGCGGGAGAGAGAGAGTTATTGAAAAAAGAGCAACACCCTCCTCCTCACGCTCGCTCTGCCTGCAATCATTGAGAAAAAATTTCAAAAGAGCATGGCATTAGAATTCAGACTGCATCCTCCTCGCGCAGTGGCAGACTCACACACACACACATATCTACACATATATACTCCCCCGTGAATGGACCGTCTCTGACTCATCTCTCCTTGGTGATTCATCTCCTCCTCCGGACCCCGCCCGCCTTCACTGCCCTCACTTCACACCCAATCACAGCCCACCAGGGTGACGTGACACGCCGCAGTGTGTATTTGTGTGTGTCTGTTATGCGCTGACATGCAGTCAGCATTGAGGCAGCGATACACGAAACACTCCTTGTCACTTTGGTCAGTCACAGACCCTAGCTGGCCTTTCCTTCTCATTAAAACACCCCCACCTACGTCCTTGTGTGTGTGTGTGTGTGTGTGTGTGAATGCCTCTGCTGAGTGTCTTGAATACAAATTGAGCCCCCGTCACCTGCCATAGTGAGTGAGACAGATGCTGCATGGCTTTAGCGGCTCGAATAAAGAGGGAGTTGGCATGAAGAAGGGAATTGTGAATATTTGTGTGTGCTGGCATACCTTCAACCTCAAGGTCTCGTGCAAGAACAGCTAGTATGAATCCTGTCATCTCGCATGTGCTTCCATCGCACGTTGTACTGCACCGGCAGCTTCTCGCTGCTCACACACACACACGTTCGTTCTGATGTTGAGCAGACTCTGAGGCTGTTTACTGCAGGAGACTTTTGAGGAGATTTTTGGCAAATGTTTGCTGAGTTTCTTTGGTGAGATGGTCCAGACCGTGTGCTTGGACTGTTTAGTCTGCTGTGATCTTAACTTACTCTTTGCACACATACTCCGGTGTTATTTTAGTATTATTTATATACCATTACAGTGTTTATTAATATTTTGAATTAGCTTTTTCATGTTTAGATTTTCATTTTAATTTTAGCACTTTTGGCAGTTGTTTTAGTTTTTGGGGTTTTTCAATATTTCTATTCAACTTTAATTTATATATATATTTTGTTAGTTTTAGTAATTTTATTACTTCAACTTGAACTTATTTCAGCTAATCGCCAAGGCAACATTTTCATGTAAGTTTAAGTTTAAGGTTTTTTTTTTTTTTTTACGTTATGTGAAACAATCTAATAAAATAAAATTCTAATTTAATCTGTTTATTTAATCTGTGCCATTTCATTATTATTTCATTTTATTTATTTTTTTATGTTTTATGTTTTCATTTTAATTTTGGCCATTTTATTAGTTTTTGGGAGTTTTTTTATATTTCTGTTTTAATTTATAAATTATATTAACTTTAATAATTTATTTTAACTTATAACTTTAATTTATATTTTTTTAGTTTTAGTAATTTTATCACTTCAACTTTAAATTATTTCAGCTAATTGTCAAGGCAACATTTTCGTGCAAGTTTTGTAAAGTTTTTTTTATCTTAAATGAAAATTCTAATAAAATAAAATTCCAATTTTATTTTATCTGTTTATTTCATCTGTGTCATTTCATTATTATTTCATTTTCACTTTATTTCAGTTATCAAAAATTATCTTGAGCCTCTTTCAAACACTTGGACGTGATTTAACTCCAAAACAATGGTTTACTGAACTGAATTACATTAAATCTAGTTAATTGTGAAGAAAATGATGCCCAGACTTTTAGCTGAACTGAATTGTATTCAAAATACCGTTTAAATACCATAGTACTAAAGTTAATACCACTATTACCATCTGCTACCATCAGTTTAACATGGTAATGGTTTATTTTAATAACTTGTTTCTATTTTGTCTTATTTATATAACATTTTACTTGTTATTAATATTCAGTTAAATTGAGCAGAACTGAAAGAAAAGCTTATTCTTTTAGCAAAACTAGAATAGCTTTTAAATGAATTTAAATGAACAGAACAGAAAAATATTGTACTCATCTGAATGAACCTGATCTGAATAGAATTTGAAAATTGAATGAAACCGCACTGAACTGAATTGAAATAAACCTATTTAAATTATACTTAATAAAACTGATTTCAACTGCTGAACAAAACCGATTCAAAGTGTTCTGAACTGAACTTAATTTAAATGAAATGAACTGAATTCATGATGTTTGTGTGCTCTTTCCACAGTATTTGGACCAGCAGCATGTGCAGCAACTGAATGTGTTCCAGGCCTCTCTGTCCATCACAGGAATGCCCCACAGACCCCTGGGAAGGGCACAGTCGTCCCCTGTCACTTCTAGTCTTAAAGGAGCGCCCCTGAACGAGGTGCCCATAAAGCATCTCTTCACGACAGGTACACTGCACCGCTGTCAATCTGTCACAGAGTGGAGAATTGATCTAAAAGACAACATGCGTAGTAGTTGTAGAACTTAATTCATGTTTGAGAGTATTTGTTCTCAGGATGGGACTGATACTGGGATTGATAGGGTTGCTACACTTTTATTTGTAATAATCGCCTCACTCTCTCTGCAGGGCTGGTGTATGACACCTTCATGCTAAAGCACCAGTGCATATGTGGGAACACAAACATCCATCCCGAACACGCCGGTCGCATTCAGAGTGTTTGGTCCAGGCTACAGGAAACAGGGCTGCTTGGTCGCTGTGAGGTGAGTGCGCCACCTGCTGGAAGGGTCAGCCAGAAACAATAAACAGGAAGCTTGGTGTTAATGCAAAAACACACTTTTTTTGATAGAAATAAATACTTTATTTACAATGTTACAAAAGATTTCTATTTCAAATAAATGCTGTCATTTTAAACTTTCTATTCATCATCAAATTCCTGAAAATAAAATGGTTTCCACAAAAATATTAAGCAGTACAACTGTTTTCAACATTGATAATGACAAGAAAAGTTTCATGAGCAGCAAATCAGCATATTAGAATGATTTCTGAAGGATCATGTGACACTGAAGGCTGGAGTGATGATGCTGAAAATTCAGCTTTAGCATCACTGGAATAAATTACATTTTAAAATATATTAAAATAGAAAAGATTTATTTAAAGTTCTAATAATATTTCACAATATTACTGTTTATACTGTATTTTTGATCAAATAAACGCAGCCTTGCTGAGAGACTTATTTAAAACCGTTAAAAAAACTTGCTGATCCCAAACTTTTGAATGGTAGTGTACACAGTTGTTAAATATTTTTGAGCAGGATGTTTTATAACATAAGATAATATAACCAATCATTTAGTGGTAAAATGTCAAATTTAACACAGCGACACAATTTAATTTAGAGTTCAGTCAACGAAAACATGAAATATCATTAGATTTTGAACAGAATTTCTAGTGACTCGGTCTGAACCAAAATGCTTTTTAGAAATCTTTAATCACAAAGGTCTGTAAAAATTCATTGGGAACTGTTTTGTTAAATCACAGCCATTACCTCAATGTGCTTCTGTGTTTGTTTGTGTGCAGAGGATCAGGGGAAGGAAGGCCACGTTAGATGAAATCCAGACTGTGCATTCAGAGTATCACACGCTGTTGTACGGCACCAGTCCACTGAACCGACAGAAACTGGACAGCAAAAAACTTTTAGGTGTGTTTTAGAAGCTCTCTGTTGTGATGTAAGTAGTTGCTGCTGTCTTGATTTTGGGACACCAAAACAGGATTCTCCTCCTAGTACATCATCCACAAAAAGCTTCCCTCGCTCGCTTCCAATCTGATGGCTTGCTTAAGCAAACCTCCTTTGACAGACGCCTAAGCTTTTTTTAGGTCCTAGACATTTGCCCACCCCCGCTTCTGAGTCACCAGTGAAGTGTGTGTGTGTGTGTGTGTGTGTGTGTGAGGGTGAGAAGGTTCAGCTGCGGACAGAGTTGCCATCACTCCACCACCTCCACTTTTATATGAGAGACACTTTGAAGAAGTGCAGACTGTTTCGACCTTGAGTGCTCTTTGTAGAACAGCGAGACAGATGATGGTTGCGTCAGCATCATCCAATGAGCATCCTCGAGACTGAATTAGCATAGCCAATTATGCCATTAACTGAATAGATAATGTGTGAACAACAGATGTGGGCCTAAACATAACACTCCTTCAGATCAGCATCTGATTTGCTTCTTTTTTTTATTTTCTAGGTCCGATAAGTCAGAAAATGTACGCTGTCCTACCATGTGGAGGCATTGGGGTACGTTTTGTCCATTCATCTGTCCAGTCATCAAACCTCTTTAATAAAGAATGAAATGGCATTCACAGTGTATGTAACTGTGTATAATAGGAGGTGGTTCCCAAAAAAATCTGAATATTTTGGCAAAAATGTAGACAGGAATTTGTCTGTTTGGATTGTGAAAAGTAGGCCATGGTATTATTAGTTATATTATTTTCTTCATTGACTGTGCAACCTTACTTACATTTGGTACTTGATTATTAGTGGTAGTAGTATTTAAATGTTTTATCTTTTATAATAATGTAACTATTATTATTGTTATTATTATAACTACTACTGCTACATTAGATTATAGATATAATAAATATGTAGCTCATAATAAAACATCAAAATTATTATTGTTATTATTATCAAAGTATAATATTAAAATAAAACATTTAAATAATAATAATATCAAAACATTTAAATAGTATGATTATTATTAGTAGTAGTAGTAGTAGTAAATGTTTTGTCTTATTTTAATTAAATTAGCATTATTATTGTTGGATTGTTATATATGCATTATAGCTTATAATAAATATACAGATATATACTGTAGACATAATAAAATGAAACATCTAAATAATAATAATAGTAATGTTTTAGAATATATTTATTATTATTATTATTAAATGTTTCGTCTTGTTTTAAATAAATTATTATTGTTAGATTAGATTGGAATATATACATTATATATTATAATAAACATACAGATATATAGACTATAATAAAATAAAACATCTAAATAATAATCATTGTTATTATTATTACACTGATGAATTGTCCTGCAATGAAGCCATGGACATTTATTAAGGAAGTATGGGATCAGTTCTGAGTTCACCCATTTGTGGCAGTATTTAAGATGATTTAATTCCCTTTAGGTGGACAGTGACACAGTGTGGAACGAGATGCACTCATCAGGTGCCGTCCGGATGGCGGTGGGCTGCGTCATTGAGCTGGCATTTAAAGTTGCTGCTGGAGAGCTGAAGGTTCAGATTTATTTCTCTTACCACAGCTTCATGTTTAAGCAGTGTTCTGGCATAAATATTCAGTGCTTATATTATATCACATCTCTTCTGTTGTCCTCATCTCCCTTCTCTTCTGTTTTTGTTTGATGGATAGAACGGGTTTGCAGTGGTCCGTCCTCCTGGTCATCATGCTGAGGAATCAACTGCCATGTAAGTAGTCTATGAGAGTCTGTGTAAAATATTTTATTAAAATTTAAGTTGCTTGCTTCATCGTATTTATGCTACATAAAGCAACAAATTCATGTGTGGGCTTTTATGTCTTGGTGTGAGTTTTGTGTGTCCAGATGTTTATTATCTAGATAGATAAATCATTTATGAGTAACAGTCCACTGCTCTGTGTGTATCTTGGCAGGGGTTTCTGTTTCTTCAACTCAGTGGCCATCACTGCCAAACTCCTGCAGCAGAAACTCGGGGTGGGCAAGATCCTAATCATAGACTGGGTGAGTTTTTAGGAGCGGATTGCGATGTTACACTCCACATGTAACAAGCAATATTATTCTACTGATTCAGTTTAGCTTATTTTAGAAATTTAGCTTATTTTAGAAAAGAAAAGTTCTTCTCTAAAGTGAATTTTATTGTTAAGAACAAAACCAGACTAGACTCAGTGTTACAAAACCTTACAAAAGTGTTACAAAAAGTCTTCCAATACTTTTCATAGGATATTCACCATGGAAATGGGACCCAGCAGGTTTTCTATAATGACCCCAATGTGCTGTACATTTCCCTGCACCGTTACGACGACGGCAACTTTTTCCCAGGCAGCGGAGCTCCTGAGGAGGTAACAACATTTTAGTCACTGAGAATTGTGGCCTCCTGTAGTCACATGACCAAAATTGTCCTTTTTTTTTTTTTTCCCTAACTGACTGTCTCATGGGTTTCCTCTCTAGGTGGGTGTAGGTCCAGGAGAGGGCTTTAATGTCAACATTGCATGGACAGGTGGAGTGGAGCCACCTATGGGTGATGTGGAGTATCTAACTGCCTTCAGGTGAGATCTGCACTTCCTGTCTGTCAGAGAGAAATAGAGAAAATGTAAGAAACCTTATACAAAGTACCAAATATATACCATAGCCCCACTTTCAGCATTAAAAATTGTTTAATTTTTTTCAGACCCATTGAAATGGTTTCATAATATTTTGTTAATTCATTTGTATTGTGTTTTATATATGTGATGCAATCTAGAAAAACCCACCACATTTTTAGGTTTTGATACCATATGAAAGCTGGGTTCAAGCCCTTTCCAGAACTGTTTTTTATTTTGTCCATAATGTCCTCGAACGTTATAAAAGTTATGGCTATCTGAAGTTGGCTGAGTTCTTTTTTTTGTTGAGAAAAACGGATTTAAAGTGAGACGGGTTTCACTTTCACTTCACGGGTTTAACGAGAGCTGTCTGTCAGGAGTGCTATTCTGCATCATTACACAAACAGACTAACATTACCCTGAAGAGGACAGTTTTCCGTTATTTATCATGGGCATAGTCTCTGAACTTTTGATCACCCCTTGTATGTTTAGATAGAATAGTGTACCTTGTAGTTTAGATTTAGAAAAGCAAGCGCAGCACAACTGTTGGTGCACCTGTGCATATAACAGACTGTCATCGGACTCCTCCTCTTTAGTAACTTCATCCAATTCTTCATCTCTGGATGTGAAATAGTCCATTATAACATCGTTTAGGGCACTGACATCAAGATTGAGCAGACTGAGACGAGCAAGATCGTTTAAGTGAGCAGCTAACGTTACTTCAGACTGCATTGTTCTCTTGCACTCTGCCATCTAACAATATTAAAAAAAAAATAAAAAAACTTTGCGTGCCATAGTTCACACAGGACTGGAGGTAAATGTGCATTGACACACCTTTATAATATACAGTGCACAGCATAAATGAGTATACCCCCTCTAAAACTTAACAAATTCGGCAATTACTCTTTACTTGCATGACATGTTAGGGTTCTTTGGAGATATAATGTTCCAACAAGCCTGCTTGATCAATTACCAAAGAAGAATGTCAAAATTATTCAGCACAATAAGATTTTCTTATCAAAGTGATAAAATGTTGTGTTGCAAAAATGAGTACACCCTCCTGAAAGTTACTAAATAAAACAAACAAAAAAAATGTGTATAGGTTTAAGGCTATTTTTGATCAACAGGTAATTATATTGAACCAAAACTTTTAAAGACAATTAATTTCCTGACAATTCAAAGTGTTATATAGCCCACTGAATCACACTCAGACTTAATGCTGGCAGCAGTGGAACCACTTGGGAGAGAACTGCCAGGTGACTTATTTCTTGGCATAAAAGAGGTCAATAGTACAAGAGGAATACCAAATTATTGTTTTAAGTGTCAAAATATAGCAGAAGTAACATCAACATTCAAAAACAATGGACTTGTGACAAGGTTCCTGAAATAATCAGGTCTTAACTTTAAGTTTTCATTTAGTGATGAGTGAATTTTTGCTAGAAAAAGAGCAGGAGAAATAACATGCAGGTGTCTCAGAGCCAGCAAAAGCTATGAAAAGAGAGACACTTTATCTCACAGAGTATGACGCAGCCTGCAGAAGTGACATGCATGGTTGTTTATCCACATCAGAACTACCTACTGTAGCCAAAGCAAAATAAACTCATTTAACCTCTCCCAAGGCCCATATTTACAAAATAGAGACTTCTGGGAATCCATACTCTTGTCTCAAGAGACCAAGTCAATCATTTTGGATCCAAAAGCATCCAAAATGTTCTGGTGTTGCTAGAGGAGGAGTACAGTGAGAAGTGCTTGGTACC
>JAFVLL020013621.1:35000-59930 GCA_021397915.2 Tor tambroides | reverse complement strand
TTCGTATAATCTGTTTGTCTGTATATATGTAGTTCATATAATCTGTCTGTTTTTGTATCTGTTGTTCGTATAATCTGTCTGTATATATGTTGTTCGTACAATCTCTCTGTATATATGTTGTTCGTATAATGTCTGTCTGTTTATCTGTTGTATGTATAATCTGTCTGTATATATGTTGTTCATAATCTGTCTGTCTGTATATATGTTGTTCATATACTCTGTCTGCCTGTATATATGTTGTTCATATAATCTGTCTGTTTTGTATCTGTTGTTTGTATAATCTGTTTGTCTGTATATATGTTGTTCATATAATCTCTCTGTCTGTAGTATATATGTTGTTCGTATAATCTGTCTCTATATATGTTGTTCATATAATCTGTCTGTCTTTGTTTCTGTTGTTCGTATAATCTGTTTGTCTGTATATATGTTGTTCATATAATCTGTCTGTCTTTGTATCTGTTGTTCATATAATCTGTCTGTATCTATATATGTTGTTCATATAATCTGTCTGTCTCTATATATGTTGTTCATATAATCTCTCTGTCTGTAGTATATATGTTGTTCGTATAATCTGTCTCTATATATGTTGTTCGTATAATCTGTCTGTTTTTGTATCTGTTGTTCATATAATCTGTTTGTCTGTATATATGTTGTTCGTATAATCTGTCTTTATATATGTTGTTCATATAATATGTCTGTCTGTTTATCTGTTGTATGTATAATCTGTCTGTATATATGTTGTTCATAATCTGTCTGTTTGTAACTGTTTGTATATGTTGTTCTTAGCTGTGTCTGCCTGTCTTTCTGTCTGTCGGTCGGTCGTATAATCTGTATGCCATATATATCCCTTCAGGCTTCAGTGTTTTTTTAATTTAAAAAAATGCATCTGCCATCCAAATGCAAACACATAAATCTAACTTTAGTTTTGTAGGTTCCCATCACTCACCATAATAGCCTGAGCACCTCAGCCTGTTTCAGTCAGGTGGCAAAACCACTCGATACTCCCAGACTTCACACACACATACACATCTTCAACACGTCCATTCACACAGACCTCTGCTATATTGCTCTTAATGAGCTCCTAACGTTAAGAGTAAGTGACCGTCTTTCAGACACACACACACACATACACACAGACAGGCCCGGTTTCACAGACAGGACTTAGACTAAGCCAGGATTAGGCCATAGTTCAGTTAGGACATTTAAGTAATTTTCATAAACATGCTTAGAAAAAAACATTACTGGTGTGCTTTTTGAGACAAAACAAAGGCACTGATATATTTTAAGATCAGTCAGTGCAAGTTTCTTTCAGTTGAAACTGCTTAGACTTACATTTTAGTCTAGGACTAGGCTTAAGCCTTGTCTGTGAAACCGGGGTTTATAAACCTCTGTCTGTCTGTGTCTGTATTTCTATGTGCAATCCATTTCGAGACAGCAGCTCTAGGTCCATTCTGAGAGTGTAACATCACTGTTCCTGAATGTTCTTGAATATTCTTCAGAACTTTTACTTTTGTGTTCCACAGAAGAATAACATGAGGGTGAGTAAATGAGTAAACTGTCACTTAAAGTGTATTGAATTTAGGTACACAATTTATAATAATTTAAGTTTGCATTTTAAAATTGCACGCGTCCATAACTGCAAAGTCCATTTGAACCTGTTTATACACTTTTGAGGCCTATAAGGGCTTCACTGGCCTATAACCTTAAGTCATATCTTAAAGCTGTCCACCATCTGAATGCTTTTGTGTCTCTCCTCCTCTGGCTCCAGATGTCCGGGATAGCGCTCATGACAGCAACAACAACTGGAGGAGAACGAACCTTTCAGGCAACCGCTGGTGTCTTAAGCTGCGGTAGAAATAAACTATGATCATATTGGACAACAGCAAGGCTGTCATGCTGTGCAATGCCATTTTCCTGCAGGCTCCTTCTCCTACTGTCTTCAAACACTGCTGGGTTGTGTACATGTGTGTGTCTGTGTGTATGAACAGAGCACTCGAGTTTAGATTTGATCAAAGCTAGCAGGCCTTATCCTCACACTGGGGCATCACCCAATTGCTAGTGCTGAGTTTGTCAGCCACAAGTGGCCCAAGAGGGCTACGTACACCGACCGCGGCGGAGACTGGATTAAAGATAGTACACAGAAGATGAGAGCAAGTAAATTAACAAACCATGCTGCTCAAAGAAAAAAAAGGTCAAATAGGAGATTGTAAAAAAGCCACTAAATCCTGCTGTATTACTGTATGTAAATATTTATCCCTTTAATATTAATTTTAAGCACTTGACTCATGTAAATAGCCTAAAATATAAAATAAATCCCCAAATAATTTTCAAAGTTTGATTGTAGGTTTCCCAAATAACATTTCAGTGAACAGTTCTTAAAATGACCTTTATTTCTTAGTGTGAAGAACATAGTAATTATTTAAAGAACCTTTTTGTACTGGAATGTACCAATAAAGAGTTTTAAACAAAATGAAGTGTAAACAATACTGTAAAAACCGTGAACATGGACAAAAAACTGTATCGCTCCAATGTTACATTCACACATCACCATTGTTATGCAATAATGTTGGAGGTTCAATTTCAAAGATTTTTAATGATTCAATTTTACATTACGCTATATTTATAGTTATCAAATCTAAAATAAGTAACTTGTGGCTCTTACATTTCAGTCACACTTTATTTTATGGTCCAGTTTTCGCTATTAACAAACTATTAGATACGACTTTTGCCTAAAAGACATTACTACAAACATTAATAGTTAGTAAGGTAGTTGTTAGGTTTATGTATTGGGTAGGATGCAGAATATGGTCATGCAGAATATGTGCTTTATCAGTACTAGTAAACAACCAATATTTGACCCTGGACCACAAAACCAGTCTTAAGTAGCACAGGTATATTTGTAGCAATAGCCAAAAATACATTGTAATGCTCAAAATTATCGATTTTTCTTTAATGCCAATAATCATTAGGATATTAAGTAAAGATCATGTTCCATGAAGATATTTTGTAAATTTCCTACCGTAAATATATGAAAACTTAATTTTTGATTAGTAATATGCTTTGCTAAGAACTTCATTTGGACAACTTTAAAGGTGATTTTCTCAGTATTTTGATTTTTTGCACCCTTAGATTCCAGATTTTCAAATAGTTGTATCTCGGCCAAATATTGTCCTGTCCTAACAAACCATACATCAATGGAAAGCTTATTTATTTGATGTATAAATCTCAATTTAAAAAAAAATGACCTTTATGACTGGTTTTGTGGTCCAGGGCATGCTAATAAGCAACTGGTTAATAGTGAGAATTGGTCTCAAGTGTTACCTACATTTCTTTTAAAGTGTGTAATTTCTCTTCAAGTATTCTGAAAGATTCTCTTCAAGTATTTTAACATTTGAAAGATCCAGGTGTGATTTTAGCCTTACCAGTTTCTCCCCAGCCCATATAAATGCGATCAAACACCCGTAATCCTTTATGAGAACGAAGCTTGATCAGTGGTATAACAGAAAAACACAGAACTGAAGTGAAAGATGGTCAAATAAGTTCGCAAAGGGTGTCATACTGTCCCTGGTGGCCTGCAAACACCTCTGCAACCCTTAAACTCCCCCGCACACGCTTATGTGCCCTGACAGTCAATAAGAGCAGCCAGCTGGGCGGGCGGCTTGGGTGTGACCCAACTCCCACATTCATACCCACCCAGGCAAAAATTCTCCATTTTTTTTATGTTCTCCCTTTCTTCTTCTGGGCTCAGAGGGTGTGAAGTAGGCGTTGACCTGTGCCGCTGGGTCTCCAGGGAGAGAGCTGTATGTCCAGCTTCATTTGCCACTCACCTCTCAATTAGAAGCAAAGCGGGGACGATTCCCGTCGCCTGTGTGTGGGAAGCAGAGCCCTGTCTCTTTCTGCCTTCGTGTGGTTTGATGAGTGCCGCGAGGGCTTGTATTAGTTTCACTCACTGTCTCTGTGGGCAGCTGGAGATTTCAGATGCTGCTTTGTGTTGAGCAGGATGGTGCGGTGATGAGGGCCATACCGTTTCCGCAAAACAAAGCATGAAAAACAGCCTTCTTGCATTTTACAGTATTTTGTGGCTAGATAGCAGCAATTCTTCCACTGGAGCTTGGTTATTTATCACTGCATTATTCTCTGTGAGCAAGACTGCTTTTTTGGAAATGTAATGGGTTGAAAACATGCAGTTGATTACTAAAGTTTGATTCCTTCCTTAATAAGTATTTTGTATAATCCATTTAAAATTGGGCAAAGCATTCTGGAGGGTTTAAAGTCAGAAATATGCAGCTATTTTTTTGTATAAGTAATTCTGTCTGGTGGGGGGGGGGGGATTGGGGGCTATGAAAATTCCAGAATTGTTAACAAAAAAAAAAAAAAAAAAAAATCATGAGAAGTGATATAAAACCAAGTCATCAGTTACAATTCACTATAAAACCAACACCAAATTTATCATTATCAGTGTGAGTACACTTCTAAAAATAAAGGTTCTTTATTGGCATCTATGGTTCCATGAAGAACCTTTAACAAAATCTTGAATTTTTTTTTAATTGCACAAAAGGTTCTTTATAGTGGAACAAAGTTCTTCAGATTATTAAAATGTTTCTTTTAAAAAATGTTCTTTTCGGAACCATTTGATATTCGGAACCTATATTTATTTGTGTGTGTGTGTGTGTGTATGTATGTGTATATATATATATATATATATATATATATATATATAACATAAATACAAAGCATGTAGTTGCAAATAAATAAGTTGGGCTCTGTGAACTGTTGGAACTGTTTGTTGATATAGAAGGGATCCTTCATTTAAAAATATTAGAGAAACCAAAATGGTCTTTGATTATGCTCAACTTTAATTAAACTGGTGAAGTTCTGTTAATTAAACATCGATCTGAGAGCTATTGCAACAGCCACAATAAAGCAGCATAGGTAAAATAAATAAAATACATTCAGTCCCAACTCTTATAGCTGCCTGTTTTCTGTAGAGTTCCATTTTTTCAGCTTTTTGTGTTATTAGACTCTGCAGGCTCATAAAATTACTTCTGAGGTTAGAGCCTCGCTGAGACCAATACTAATCCTCTGTGGCCCCCTACTGGTCAGATGCATTAAATTCGTGTAGCAGGGGTTTGTCTCGGTGCCTGTTTTTCTGTCCACGGTCTATGAAAGGATAATTCTCTATGTCTGTCTGCTAGGTTCAAGAGCTCTTCCTGGAGCTGGAGTTGAGTGACTTCTCCCTATGCTTATGAAAAGTCTATTTCCTCTCTCAGATGAGTCATGTGGTCCTCCCAGCTTCCACGGATAATCCTTAAGAGTCTAGGGTCACTGGCAGGCTGCAGTTCAACGGGCCCCTGACTATTTGTTTGATGAGTGGCCCTTGGTCCCCCTCAGAAAGGGTACAAGGTTTATGTAACGTCGAGGGAGGCACATGGGCTGACCATTTTTCTAATATTGCTCAATAATCGCTCATTGACGGGAGTCCTACTGACCGGGCCAGCTGTCGTGTACCGGCATTTCTTCCGACAGGCACAGAGCATTGCTCTCCCACTAATACTTTGATAATGGATGGTTTGGGGCAAAGCCCACAGAGTGGCATATGAAATCATAGTGGCATCTTCCTCTCTCTCTATCCGTCTCTGCTGTCCTGCCTGACGGCTGTGTGACAGAGAGAGTGGAGAGTGTGCTTTTTCCTTCATGTCTGACTAGTCACTGTAATGACTGCAGATGGGAGAGCCACAGGGGGCCCGAGGCTCCAGGGCCCTGTCATTGTTTTGGGGCCGCTCTGACCCACTCGCGCTCATCTCATCCTCTCCTGCCTTCTGATGCCGAGCAGTAATTGAAAAGTATATTAGAGCAAATTGCTTATATCCGAGGACGCAATTTGTCCGAGCCGGCGTGAATTTATTCTTGAATAAATGAGAGAAAGCACTTCCAGAAGTTGTTCACGTTGTTTATAATTTGACAACCAACGCTGAAACCATTTATCTACGGTGATGGTCCTCCCCTGGGATGTGGGATTTTTAGAAGGACTAATAATGATTTGCTTATTGACTTGAATTAATGCTGCACTTTGACTTCAGTCACATTGCTTTTAGAAAAAAACACTCATGTTTGTTTTGATTGTCGTATATCAACAAAAAGATTTTGATCCTCCTAGGTTTAAAGTGTAGATGTGAGGCATGCGTGTCATTGTTTTATTGTGTCCTAGACACAACAATTGTTTTGTTTAGTCTGTAAATGCATATTGTTGCATTTGAAAGCAACATCACGTTGCTTTCATCTGATGACTTCAGACGGAGACACTGCTACTCTTTTAGTTGCTCATTTGAATGATGGCCGGAAGTGGGCCACAGGATGGCAGGAATTGGTCTCAGGGGACCCTCAGGCTTTGCTTATGGCCCCTGAGATATGAGGGTTAGTGTTCCCAAGTGGGGGGCCACGGGGAGCAGCAAGCAGCTGTGTGGAGTCTGGCCTCCATCTTGCCTGGTACATCACCTTAGGTTGAGCTGAGCAGCCATCCAGAAACAATTTGTTTTTGTCCCCTAATGCTGTTGCTCAAGCCTGGACTCTCTTCAGTTTCTTTTGACTGTATATCTTTGTTTTGAACATCACATATCTCAAGGTGTTGCTTCAGCTATAGGTTTTGGCCATAATACTTTTACTAGTTTGTTTAATTTGTCCACTAAGTACATTTATCCCAGAGGAAAATCTGTCATTTTTGTCATTTTATTCTGACAGGGCTTTTTTTTTTTTTTTTTTTACTGCAATGTCATTTCCACCCCAACTCAAATTATGTATTGCATTCAAAGGCATTCTGTGGAGAATTTTTTAAAAACATTTTGTAAATAAAATGTCTGACTCCTTTATCTTTCTAAGGTTAATTTCATAGCTAGCATTTTATCTACCCTAAATACACACATCTAAATACCATTTTCCACCTTTTTGCATAATTTGACAATTATATCTTGGTTGAAAATTCTAACCAACAACAACAACAAAAAATCAGTTTACAAGTGATATTTACCTTTTTTATACAATTTTATATATAATCTCAAATATAAAAGAATAAAAATCATCCCGTGGGATATAAAGATACCCATATTTGAAGAAGTCTAGTAATGTTCTGCATGAATTTATGCTATTTATATAGTGTTTGTCTTATATAATCTTTGGTTTGTTGCTATCTGCATATGTGTTTATTGAGTGGTTCACCATTTTATTTGACATAATTTACATAAGCTGTATGTTTTCTGGATGACACACTGGATTGAGTTAGTAGCCTACAGCAAATATATACAATAAACAATCTTTACTGACGTTAGGCCTACAGTGAGTAGACAAGCAAAGCTTATACAATGAGACAAAAATGCAAAGGTTCTAGTGAGTTTAGAGGATATTTCAGTTTAAACATAAGAAAACCTGTAAGTTGTTGGCCTGTGACCTTTAACAGCTCTTCTGACCCTTCGTAGGAAGTATTTGGTGCAAGGGTTGGCTTTGAGAGTCTTTACTCCAGCCCTTCACTGACATTAGCCCTGACCTTTGTAACCTCTATTGTGTTAGCACAAGCTTAGCAGACCTGATTCATGAGGTCAGATTAATTTCTCAGTGAACAGCGATCTGAATTAAGTGCAAGTCGGGATCGAAGAGACTCTGGTTGTAGATATATCTGAATGGTGTGATAATGTGTGATCCAAGAAGTAACATTTAATATAACTAAATCAACCTGATTAATTCAACAAACACTATTAAATAAAAACAAGTTTACAGTGGCTAAAGCTTCGGCATTTGTTGCTAATTATTAGAGACGTTAACGAGTTAATGCCTTTAATAATTAGGCTTAATTAAGCCTGGCACTCACGAAGCAGTTCATAAAGCAATTGTGAAGTTGTCATGAAGTCCACATGGACTACAAATGAAATGAGACTTTGTAAAAGACAATTATCTTTAAAATAACAGTAATTCGCTGCACTCCGAGATTACTTCAATCTTGCTCTAAGCTCTGAAAGACTCTTGATCAAATGTTGAAAATTTCAAGGTTGACTGCTTTGAAATCAAAGCTAATTTAGGACAGATGTTGAGTGTCTTTTCAAGCAGTTAATTGATCTGATGTTTTGTCTAAATCTGAGAAGAAAACGTGGCATTAATCAAATTAGTCCTGTAAGAGAGTGTGAATGTCTTAACATTTGCTAATTAGTCTATTTCTGCTTTGAGTTTGTTAATTTGATTAATTATCTTTCTAAGAGAACACTTGTCCAATTGATAATTAGGGGGAAAAAATATCTCATGTACTTGGTACATGTACTATTTAAAAATTATAGATGGTTTACACACACAAAAAAAGCAATTATTGTTTTGAATCTAAATATTCAATGTATTTTCTATTATTTAATATTATTTGCAAAATGCTATATTGTTGTACTAACCTCTAAATAATAGTCACAATCTTGTAGTTGTGCATTACTGAACCAGTCATACAAAAGATAAGGTTGTACTTCCCTCAGAAGTTGTTTCTAAATATCCTAAATCCTCAATCTAATGCATGTTCTCATCTCGCTTACTCCGTAGGCCTCTGTTTCAAGCTCAGCCCACAACAGTGATCGAGAGAACTACCACAGCTGGAAAGAAAGGAATTACCAGACCCGAACGAGGGGCATCTCTCCGGCAGGACAGGGCTCAGTGTTTGCGGGGCTCAATAAGCTGCCAGCCCTAATCTCAGTTTGAGGTGACCCCTGTCACTGTCTCTTTCCTCTTCACATCAGCGGCAAAGGGGGAGAAGATGCTCTCATCACAAGAGGATTAGCCGGGACACGAGAGACACAGCATGTAGTAATATGCTGACCAAGATCCTTCTTTGCACTGGCTTAAAGTCACATAGCAAGTTATTTTGCCAGCTGACAGAGCATAAACAATCATAGCTCAATATAATTTTTGTTTTCTTTGTTTAAAAAGATTTTTAGATTTCACATGTTCAGTTTAGCTTACTTTTGAGCTACTTTCTTACTTGTTCCTGATTTAATTTTAAATTATTCATCAGTGCATATTATTCCAAATAGTGATTTTCTTATGAAAGTATAATAGTTTTGATATAATAGTCTTCCTCTGAAATGACTTTACTTTTCCGCTGACTATTGGATAATGTTAACGAATATGCAAATAGCTAATTTTTTTTCATAGAACATCCCGTTTCACCCGCAAATATGTTGCATTAGGAAAGCAAAATGAACTACGAATTTGGATTCAGGCTGACCAAATAAATTGCACTGATAAGCTACTTTTGGCATTTTAAAAGTAGAATTTTAAACTGTAGAATTCAAGTCTAGAGTGATAAAGTTAGAGTTCTTGCCTCACTGTAACCTTGTTCAAGTTCAGTGAGGCGAATAAACTTGAAGGCATCAAATGCATATACAAATATTCTCTTTTAGTTTATGCTATTTTTGAGTTACTTTCTTAATACATGTTCCTCATTTTAAATGATTTATTATTCCCAGTGATAATTCTCATATTATAGCATATTCATTTTTAAACAATAGTCTTTATAATCTTAAAAAATAACTTTCTTTGAAACAAATTTCCTATACTGCTGACATCGCTTAGGCCATGCAGGCTATTGGATAATGTAAGCGAATACGCAAATAGCTACACATACATTTTTCTGTAACCCAAAGAGAATAGCATGGTGTTAGCAATACCAAGTGCATGGGTTTAATTCCCAGGGAAAGCAAGAACTGCTTAAATGAGTTTAATGTCAAGCTACATTTTCCTGTTTCACTCAGAACTATATCACAGTACAAAAGTAAAATGCACTGCAAATTGGGATTCACAATGACCAAATAAATTGCACTGCACACCCCAAAAGACTACTTCTGACATTGAAATTTAAATTGTAAATTTCAAATCTAGAGTGATAAAATGAGAGTTCTTCCCTCACTGTATCCTTGTTTAAGTTCAGTGAAGCGAATAAACTTGAAGGCTTCGAACGCATATACAAATGAACCTAAGCTAATAATTGCAGTGTATTGGAACAAAACTTTTTCTTTCTTTGAAAGAAGATGATATTTCTTCCCACACGTTATGCATTAATTAGATAGGTGCAATTCTATCTGAGGTGGCGACGAACTCGCAGAGGGCAAGTCCTTTCGTTAACTCAACGGAAAGGTGCTGTTTAAAAGTAGCATCTACATAACATATAATTAGACATGCTTCAACTCAAAGAAACTTACGTTATTGTAGGGGAGGCATGCAGAGGCATATATTATACATGCAATGTCTTTTTTGTCAGGTTGGTGCGTGTTTGTTTTTAATATCT
The DNA here is from genome assembly GCA_021397915.2 of Tor tambroides. NCBI lineage: Eukaryota > Metazoa > Chordata > Actinopteri > Cypriniformes > Cyprinidae > Tor > Tor tambroides. The sequence goes on along the minus strand of JAFVLL020013621.1, from coordinate 49,624 downwards.
CCGAACAGAACAGCTGTTTTAGTATCCAGGTATTTGGAGAATGTGATTTTGAATAGTTCCAAATTCTATTGGCAAGCTGAATTCAGAGGGTCAAACCAGGTCTTCATTTTCAACAACAATACTTTTCCTGCTCGCATCTGTTTTCTGTTACTGGGACATTTGTTATAGTTGGGTTTGCAGGTGATTTCTGGTTCAGCGAACCTGGTGAGGATCAGCGAGTCGAGCTGCGGCCTATTCTCTGGCTGCGTTCAAATCCACATGTGACTGGAATTGATTTAGACTCATCTGGATTTCACACATTCTCACCCCGATGTTCCAGAATTATGCAGTTTTGAAAGTATAAACTGAATAAAAAAAGGCATATTGCTTCGGTCTCTCTCTGTGGATCTTTCAAATTACATTAGACTCATTATGCTACATGGCTCACATGCAATCTTTCTTATAAATTGCCTGAAGAAATGGGCTTTACTATATGATTTATAATTACCCAACAGGGTTCTTACGGCCCAGTGCCTCTCACACAAGTAAAGGAAATGAAGTTATTTGTGGTAAAAGGAGTGTGAAATCAATGAAGTGTGGGAGTTAGTGTGAGGCTGATACATAACAGATAGCACAGGTCAGCACTGAGCTCCACTGATTTACTTCGCTTTACTCTAATACGTGTCAAGCGCAACAGTCTTCCCCCTCGCTGGCTCCCCTCCAGGGCCGGAGAGCCGCAGAAGGGGTTGTCCTCTGAAGCCTAATCGCAGAAGATGACACCATCTCAATCGCTGGATCACTGTTGAGTAATCTAATCTGTTCCAGTGAACTTAAAGCTCAGAAAGCCATCATGCTCCTCGATTCTAGTCACTAAATTTGTCTAATGAGGAAAATGATGTCAGTAACATGGAATCAGACACGGATGGGGGCTGAGGTTTTCCATTTGGGCATTAGGTTAGGTTAGTACACAAGCTCTAAGCAATGGTGCTGTAGTACCACTGGTTGAGCCAATATATATATATAAAAAATATTTGGAAAAATGCCATTTCATTACCAGAAGATTATTTTGATAATAAATAAATTTCAGTGGTAACACATTAGTTTAGGGACCAATTCTCACTGTTAATTAGTTGTTTATTAGCATGCATAGGCTATTACTAGCATATTGGGGCATAAAAATCACATATTTAGGTGTTTTTGTTTTTTTGCAGTTTTTCCAAAAGCTGTGTTTACCCAGACCTTTTGTGGATGGAAAATACAGTCCAATATATTAAATAACAGTACTGAAGGAACAAAAAATATGGTAACATCATTCATTCAATCGCTGATTTTTAACACTGATAAAACTCATAATTTGTCTTTAACTGCACTTTGTCATATGAACAACCAGTCAGAAGGTAAACTTGGTGTTTTAGATCCACTATAAAGAACCGATTCACAGGAATCGTTTAGTTTGGGAATCGGACTACACTGGTCGAACAGAATTTTTATTTCACTATAGCGAACAGATTCATTTGTCCGGGAACCAGGCTACACTATTCCAGCTGTACGTGTGTTTTTGCTTCACTATAAAAATAAATAAATTAAAAAAAATCACAAAGAGTCTTCGTTGGGAATCAACTACATTCGCGCTGTACGTGTTTTTGATTCACTATACTGAAATCCGACTACGCTGATGTCTGTTTTGCGTTGATTGACTAGTAGTGTTTTTTTGCAGTGACGCTGAATAGACGCTGAATAGACGCTGAAGTGCAGTTTTTCAGTAGCGTTCCGTCCTCATGACAGAAAAAAACATGCGAGCGAGAAGTTCAACGGTTAACAAACTCGAACGTCATACGGCTACAAACATTTTCTAAAATGGAACTGGAACCAGTGCTGAATAAGAACCAGTTCTCGGTTCTCTCAAATCTATCAAACAATCAGAGCAATGGTTTTGCCACAGAGGCACTTTTAAGGGGAGCTGACATACGAATGACTTACGAATACGAATGACATATAGGTTAGTTTTAGATAGAAGTATTTTATCATTACGTGATTTACCTTACATTTGTACATATTCGTGTATACTGAATGCATACTATTGAGGCCTGATTATTATTTTTGCCTTGTTCCTCATTCCTAGCACCAGCTGTACCCCTGGTGACCTGCAGGATGGACGCAGAAAGTCAGAGATGACCCCACAGAGCCAGAGGTCACTGCACTCAACACAAGAATAGGTCACAATTACTGAACTGAACACTTTTAGTCATTTTCCACATTATCGGAAAATAAAATGTTATTGTCAAGTAATACTGAGTGACATTTAAGAATGGAATTTAAGAATAGCTACATTAAAAGACAATTCTTGCTTTGTATATTGCATGAGTGATAGTTACCAGAAAAAAAAACAAAAAAACAATTCAACATTAGCAGAGTTGGTAGCTCTTGCTATTGATACTATAGCAGTTTTAAACCTACATGTATAAGACAATAAATGTAAGTTAAAATCCCAACAGTTACTTTAAGGTTTAAAGGCCTTGAGTAATCACTGAACTGTAACTTTACATATTCAAAGCATTTTTACTGCTTCATAAGCCAGTGTTATTTCTTCACTCTGATTTCATATTCATAGAAATTATGTGAGGAACCTGATCTGGTCTGCTACCCCTTACGTCTTAAATGAAATCTGCATCCAAATGTGTGAGCATTTTACTAATATCAGACTCACATAAAGGGACATTATTCTAATAGTATTCAAATGTCAAGTTAAGTCATGCTTCATTGTCATTCAACCACAAAGAGGACTGCTCCTCCTTACAATAGTACGATACTATCAAATAGAAGACAGATGTGTACATAACATGCACAGTGCAGTGTATCATGTGGTGCGTGTTGTTGACTTGTTTCAGCCACCGTAATTCAATTTAACAATGTCGCATTTGCCACTTCATATTTCATAACGACAGCACGTTCAATCACAGCAAGCCACCTCAACAAGTAGCTTTCACCGCTGATGGGCCCAGATGTGTTAAAGGCACAGAACAATACTTCCACCATGTTTAATAGGTGTGTAATCTTCCAGACTCATCATGCCATCACCAGAGTTTCAGCATTAGGGTGAGCAGTGTCCCCTTCTGCATTTGAAGCCAAGTGCATTGTAGTTGATTTGTGAGTTTCTGCCCCACTTGGCACCGTTGACGCTAAATGGAGAAACAATACACTCATAATAAACGTGTAAATATTTGCCACATGACCTCGCTGGGAAATCCTTGAGTTGGAGCATGATATTTGAGCTTTAGTTAAAGGACTATTCTGGGTTCATTATACATTAATCAACAGCATGTGAGGCATAATGTTGATAAATAATAATTCTGACTCATCAAAAAGCAAAAATGTAGGTTGTGGTAAGGCATATGCAATGGAAGAGAATGGGGCCAAGTTTTGGATGATTTAAAGCAGAAATGTTAAGCTTCTAGTCTTTAAAAAGTACATAAGTTTAATTCTTCTAATAAAACGTGTGTGTTATTTGAGCTGTAAAGCTGTTTAAACCATTTTTATGGTGTTTTGTCATGCCAATTAAGCAGTGTGGTTATTGTTAACGTAAACTAATACTAAAAACCATTTTCATTAATTAAAATTGAAGTAAATGAAAACATAAATATGAGATGGAAAACTTGAAAAACGTAATAAAAACCTTAAGTGAAAATTAAAAATCTTGCCAATTAACAGAAATAAAATGATCATTTAAATACTAAAAGTAAATCAATACATCACAAATGACAAATGAAATCTAAATATATATATATATATATATAAATGTATTTAAAAACTATAAAGTAGAAATGACAAAAGCACATAACAAAATTGCTAAAACTTACTCTATAATTAAAATGAAAATATATGAACAAATACTGTAATAGTAGCTATACTACAAAGTTGTAAAATTGGATACACCTTTACGAATTGGCCCCAGTGACTTCCATTGTACTGTACTTGCCTTTCTGTAACCCAGATCTTTGCAATTTTTTTCTTTTTTAAAGAAAAGGAGAGATAAGTGGAAATCATGTAGTAATCAACATTTTGCCACAAATGCTGTCAGTTGAGCTTAACTTGTATTAAATCTAAAATATTCCCTAAATGATTTAGTGTTACAGATTTTTTTATCATAATGGTGAGCTTTCTTATTGGATTTGTTGCGCTATAGTTACAAAACCCTCTGAAGAGTCCAGAATAATCAAGCAGTTACATTTTACCAAGTGTTTTATTAAGAAAAATGCCTTAGAGATTTTCACTGGAGAAGGCAGCACTATGCTAGCACCTATTAGATAGCAAATTGTCACAGAAATGAACTTCCTCAATGCTTTTGTCAGCTCTTTTGGATGGATAACTTAGATCATGCGTAATTACATTATAGCCGCGCTAGTTTGAACTGAGACTGACACATGCCTCAGACACATTAGAGCTTCATTAATGTGTACCATGATCACCTCCCTAACACTACATGGCCTCGTTTGAAAAGGCCACGTCTTCATTAGACTTCGTGGGATGGTAACACTTAATTAGAAACATGGATTTGGAACCTGGGGAGCGCTGCAAATGGAGTTGCTGCTACAAGCCAATCAGATGAGGTGGCGAACACCTTTTCCCAGTATGCCGATGGCCGCGTGTGACTGTGTGTGTGTTTGTGTGTGTTGGGGAGGGGGGCTGTTCAGTCGAGCATGACGGCCCCTCCTGTCACCCACTGACCTGTGAGGGGGCCCCAACGAGCGGCGAGTGGTTGTCAGCCTAAGCGCTAGTGACAGGCCCCACTCCGGGCACAGCTGTGCAGGACCCCGCTGTTGTTTTCCCACTGCCTGCTGGGTAGCTGCACTGCTGAGGGGGCGACGCTCTCATCCTCTCCCCTTTTTCCTTCTCTCTATCCCTCTCTGTGTCTCTTCCTCTTCAACCTTCACTCGTTTTGTCTCTATAGCCGAATTTAAACCCAAATTATTACTATTTGTTGATTCCGAGCAACATGGTTTTGCAGGAACTCTTCTTGGCGTCATTAGCGTCTGTCTTGTCTGACGCCCCGTAACCAGGCTGGGAATGTGGCAGTTGGGGTTGCGGTGACATCCCCCTGCTTTTACCCCAGGATGGGCGACAGGCCTGTGGCCCTTAGGGAGCCGCTAATCCCTTAGTCTGTCCTCGGGCACTCAGTTACTAGTTCAGGGTCATGTAAGACCTCAATAGTTCATTAAACTCTGACATGGACAGGTCAAAGGACCTGTTTTTCTGTTCATCCAGTTGGCCCATTTAAAGCTGTTTGAAAGAATTTTACATAATGGTTTGTGTGTACATGTGGCCTCATTGCTTGTATTATTAGCACTTTCTGAGAAGACAACACATGTTGGTATCCAGTCATTTTTAATCATTGTTAATTCAAATTAAAATGACTAAAAATATTTTCTGTTTAAATATTAGATGAAAAACTCTAAATTAGAAATGGCAATTAAATGAAATAAACCAAAGTGGACTTACTAAAATTACTAAAACTAAACTGAAATAAAAATTAATTAAATCTATATTTAAAAAATAATAATAAAAACTACTAAAATGAAAAAGAACATCACAAAATGACTAACATTAACTAAGATAAAAATTAAAACTGAAAATACAAAAATAAAAGCTTATTAAATATATGTATGTATGTATATATGTGACCCTGGATCACAAAACCAGTCTTAAGTAGTGCGGGTATATTTGTAGCTGTAGCCAAAAATACATTGTATGGGTCAAAATTATTGATTTTTCTTTTATGCCAAAAATCATTAGGATATTAAATAAAGATCATGTTCCATGAAGATATTTTGTAAATTTCCTACCATAAATAAATCAAAACTTACTTTTTCATTAGTAACATGCATTGCTAAGAGCATCATTTGGACAACTTTAAAGGCGATTTTCTTATTATTTAGATTTTTTTGCACCCTCAGATTCCAGATTTTAAATAGTTGTATCTCGGCCAAATATTGTCCTATCCTAACAACATATGCATTCATTGAAAGCTTATTTATTCCGCTTTCAGATTTGTAAAAATCTCAGTTTCAAAAAATTGTCACTTATGACTGGTTTTGTGGTCCAGGGTCACACACACACACACACACACACATATATATATATATATATATATATATATATATATATATATATACAGGTGCTGGTCATATAATTAGAATATCATCAAAAAGTTGATTTATTTCACTAATTCCATTCAAAAAGTGAAACTTGTATAATGTATACATTCATTCCACACAGACTGATATATTTCAAGTGTTATTTCTTTTAATTTTGATGATTATAACTGACAACTAATGAAAACCCCAAATTCAGTATCTCAGAAAATTAGAATATTACTTAAGACCAATACAAAGAAAGGATTTTTAGAAATCTTGGCCAACTGAAAAGTATGAACATGAAAAGTATGAGCATGTACAGCACTCAATACTTAGTTGGGGCTCCTTTTGCCTGAATTACTGCAGCAATGCGGCGTGGCATGGAGTCGATCAGTCTGTGGCACTGCTCAGGTGTTATGAGAGCCCAGGTTGCTCTGATAGTGGCCTTCAGCTCTTCTGCATTGTTGGGTCTGGCATATCGCATCTTCCTCTTCACAATACCCCATAGATTTTCTATGGGGTTAAGGGTGGTGAGTTTGCTGGCCAATTAAGAACAGGGATACCATGGTCCTTAAACCAGGTACTGGTAGCTTTGGCACTGTGTGCAGGTGCCAAGTCCTGTTGGAAAATGAAATCTGCATCTCCATAAAGTTGGTCAGCAGCAGGAAGCGTGAAGTGCTCTAAAACTTCCTGGTATACGGCTGTGTTGACCTTGGACCTCAGAAAACACAGTGGACCAACACCAGCAGATGACATGGCACCCCAAACCATCACTGACTGTGGAAACTTTACACTGGACCTCAAGCAACGTGGATTCTGTGCCTCTCCTCTCTTCCTCCAGACTCTGGGACCCTGATTTCCAAAGGAAATGCAAAATTTACTTTCATCAGAGAACATAACTTTGGACCACTCAGCAGCAGTCCAGTCCTTTTTATCTCGAGACGCTTCTGACGCTGTCTGTTGTTCAAGAGTGGCTTGACACAAGGAATGCGACAGCTGAAACCCATGTCTTGCATACGTCTGTGCGTAGTGGTTCTTGAAGCACTGACTCCAGCTGCAGTCCACTCTTTGTGTATCTCCCCCACATTTTTGAATGGGTTTTGTTTCACACTCCTCTCCAGGGTGCGGTTATCGCTATTGCTTGTACACTTTTTTCTACCACATCTTTTCCTTCCCTTCGCCTCTCTATTAATGTGCTTGGACACAGAGCTCTGTGAACAGCCAGCCTCTTTTGCAATGACCTTTTGTGTCTTGCCCTCCTTGTGCAAGGTGTCAATGGTCGTCTTTTGGACAACTGTCAAGTCAGCAGTCTTCCCCATGATTGTGTAGCCTACGGAACTAGACTGAGAGACCATTTAAAGGCCTTTGCAGGTGTTTTGAGTTAATTAGTTGATTAGAGTGTGGCACCAGGTGTCTTTAAAATTGAACCTTTTCACAATATTCTAATTTTCTGAGATACTGAATTTGGGGTTTTCATTAGTTGTCAGTTATAATCATCAAAATTAAAAGAAATAAACACTTGAAATATATCAGTCTGTGTGGAATGAATGTATACATTATACAAGTTTCACTTTTTGAATGGAATTAGTGAAATAAATCAACTTTTTGATGGTATTCTAATTATATGACCAGCACCTGTATATATACACACACACATACATAATACAAAAAAAAAACTCTTTAGAGGTACAAATATAATGGCCTTGACCATCTTAACTGTATTCAACAAATGAATTCATGCAATAATGTCATCATTTTGACATGTTGTTTTTGTGATATTCAGTTAATTGTATTGTAGTAAAAAACAATTTTATTTTAAACTACATTTAACTATTCGAGTATTGCACACTGCATGAAAGCTTGGGCTTTGTCCCAGTGTGCCCAATGTGTGACTAGAAAAGCATGCAGGGCATATATTTAAAACAAAACTCTTTCACACCAAGCTTGATATATTGTATTGTGATGATTTAAAAAAAATTCATTGATTAATTCAGATTTTTAAAATTCGTAATATAATTGAGTGGATGGATATATTGAATATTTTAATTAAGTGTAAAACACTGAGTTTATTTTGCTTTCATTCTAATAGCAAGTGACAGTCACCATCAGACTTGTATGATTATATTTGATACAAAAATTGTGATTATTTCATGTCATTTACTGGCATCAGACTTATCAACAGGCCTTTTCTGATTCTTTCTTTTGCTGTTCTAAGCTACTTTTAGCATCACTTCTGAAGCCCTGTTTTAACAATTCATTAAAGGCATTATCATTCATCATATTACTGAATTAATAGATTTTGCATTGTTTTTCATTTCTGACAGAAAGCTTAAGATAAAGTTTTAAATTGTTATATTGATTGGCTGCCAGGGGTTATAATTGACTTCAGAGAACTTTTTTTGTGAGATCTTTTATGTCCTATGCATTCACTTCTAGTTCTTGTAGTAAATACTCCAACTTACGGCTTTTATTACATTCAGAAATGTGATCTAGCAGAGTTTCATAATTCAATCAAAAATTCCACACCGTTTCTGGTACAGTCCCTGCCAAGTTTGGTTGTTACTGTCAGGATGGTTAATAGTCGCTCTGCCAATAGCAGGTTTTTGGCACGTGTGCAGTGGATGGCCTTCTCTCCTGCTCTAAACAGCTTTGCATTCTCTCACAGCAGCACTAAGATTATCCGTCTGTGCTCCATTCACTATGAGATTAAAAAATGAAAGAGAAACAGTGTCTGATTGTCTTTGTACATGAGCTCTGGGCTCTTGGGAGACTGACTCATTCTGCTTCGGGCGGAAACATCGTCCTCAGTACAGATGTAGGCCTTAGTGACAGACAATTTAACACTGCCTCAAAATACGCACACACACTCGCTCGGTCTTCCAATTGGTACGTTTATTGCCATGTAAATACAAATTGTCTGTAAACAAAGCAAAGCTCCAATAATGAAATTATAATCATCTTAATAATGCTTGCTGTGCCATGGATGTAATAATTATGATGTTTTACTGTTTGTTACTGTCCTCAGTTATCATTAAGGGAACATTTTTAATGTTGCCTTTATGCAGTTGGCATGCACTTTTATCCAGAGCGACTCGCGTTGCATTAAAGGTGTATATTTTATAAGTTCATGCGTTCCCTGGGAATCGAACCCCTGACCTTGGTGTTGCAAGCAGAATGCACTACTGTTTGTGCTACAGTTACGTTTAGCTACAGTTACATGAGATCTCTTTAATATAGTGTATCTCCAAGACTGTAATGAGACTAAATAGAGAATTTGCTGAAGTGCCTTGCTTCTCAGATTTGTCTTCTGAACCAAAATAGTACTTTCTTGTAAAACAATGTCTAATTTCAAATGTACTTTACAGTAAAACTTTTTATTTGATCTTTTTACAAAGTGCACTTCTTAAGTTTTTCTTGAATAGTAACAAAAGAGTACTTTCTCTAAGTACACAAAAGTTGCCTTTTTTGACTAAAATGTATTTGAAATACATTTATTTCTGGCTAAACATACTACAAATACATTTATACTTTTATATACTTAATAAAAATGCCCTGAAATTGTACTTTTAGTATACTAAACTGGTATATTTAAAGTGTGCTTAACTGGAACAAGTAATTTAATGCACTTTAATTGTGCAGAAGTAGTGCTGAAGTCCAACTTAAGATATACAGATATACAGAAATATATTTGATTGTGCTAAAGTGGAGCTATTGCAAGTGTACTTCAGGTACACCTTAAATATTTTGCATTTAAAGACTGATTTTATTCAAAAATCATACAATCCTCATCAACAGTGACATTAAAACACATTTTAGGCTTAATATTAAGAAAGGTGCACTGTGCACAAGTAGTACTCCAAAATCAGTAAGTCTTGAGATTTGAACTCCACTTAGTATGAAATGTGTGTTTTAAATATCTACATTTTTTACTAGGATTTTTTAATATACTTTTAAGATTTGAAGCACATTACAAGTGCACATTTAAAACATACTTCTTTTTCAAAAGGGTTAGTGAAAGAGCAACCTCTTGGCAATAACATTCTCCTATGAATTGTTAAGAGACGCACTATTGTGAACCATAAAATTTGCAGTGATTACTTGTTTGCTGCTCCAAATGACAAGATTATTCTTCTGCAAGTGTGTACATCAGATGCACACCAGGCTTGTGCCCTCTGCTGTGTATCCGCAAGGCACTTCCAGAGGTTACACTGTGCTAAGCTAATTAAGACCTAGCCTTGCCGCTAGCATAACGCCCGGATCGAGCGTTTGCTTGCCAACAACTTCAAGTGAAGAATGTACAGGCCACAGCCGAAGTTACGTAGAGCTTTTCAGAGTTGGATAGTCAGACAATGAAAATAACAGACACACAGTTGAACCTTCCACACATTCACCCCATTGATCCATTTTCTACACGAGTAGACAAACCATCAAAGTGAAGATCCTAAGATTCAGAGTTTAACAGGCCACTGAGGATGTTTGTATCCATGCATTTGTGTTTCCATGTGTGGACCTGTGTGTGTGTGACAGCAAACGTGTCGTCGCGTATAAGGGGGAGGCGTTCTGCACCCTTTCTCACACTATCCCCAGTGGTGCGTGGCTCTGTGAGACTGCGCTTAGTCAAGCAAGCTGCCCATGCTCACTGGCATTTCCTAAATGCGGCCCAGCTGGAGGCCGACTCTCTCGCCTGCCTGAGTGGCACACACACACTCTCTTAGCAGGAGAGGGAGGGACGGCAGAGAAGGAGGACGGCTGATGGAGCTCTGCCCCTCGTTCGCCATCACCGCTAACGCTACGGCTATTAGCCACTGCAGCGACGCATTTGATGCGCATTTCCTGTCACAGTGGTCTAGCTCCATTTCGAATGCGCACGAGCGCATGAGGCGCTTAATTTTCATCAGCCGACTGTCTGATGCCCTTTCTTTTAAGTAATGTCAGTGTCTTTTTTTTAATGGTATTTCTGTCAAAAGTCTCTAAAGGTAATAAATGAAGCTTACGGGGGTAGATCGCTCGTGGGCGGGACGGACAGAGAGAGATAACTGACTTTCCAGAAAGCTTTGGAAATTATCTCCTGACTTCAGTCATTAACATGAACGCACATCTCTCAGGGATGGGTTGCGCATTGGCGTAAAATGTGGCAATATCAAAACACTGGATTTTTTTTTTTTTTGGCGACATAATCTGAATTTGTTACAATGAGCACGACCATTTCCTTAAATATGGATGTGATGGTGACTGAAAGAAGCTTTATTTATTTATTTATTTTTGGTTTCTGGCTGTATTTGTTATTGTAACTTTAATTTTCGCATTTGCAATTTAATATCTCATATTTGCGCTTTCGTATGTCTTTTGTGTAATTACTTTATTGTTCACATTTGCAACTGAATATCTCACAGTTGTGACTTAATAGAGTATATCAAATTGGACTTTTCATATTTCACGACATCACTATTTCTCACATTTGCGACTTTATTTTGCATCGTGACTGTATCTCACAGTTGCGACTTTATATCTCAAATGAGGGTTTTCATATTTTACCATTTTGACTTGATACTTGATTTTTACTTGATTTTGCTATGTGTACTGCGTTAGGCTGACCGAGACTTGTCATATGCTTGCATGTTGTTGCTCTTTTGTTGGTTTTGATTGCTTCTATTGTCCTCTTTTGTAAGTCGCTTTGGATAAAAGCGTCTGCTAAATAACTAAATGTAAATGTAAATGATACATCACAGTTATGACTTTATATCTCAAATTTGTGTTATCATTTTTCAAAATTGTAACTTGATTTTTATCTCACAATTTTGACTTTGTAACTCAATGTTGCTCATTCTTATCTCACAGTTATGATTTTATGTATCATAATTGTAATTTAATACCTCATAGCTGTGATCTCATTCAGTATATTAAATTAGCATTTTCATATTTCAGCACATGGCTATTTCTAAAATGTGACTTTATTTTGTGTAATTGTGACTTTGTATCTCACAATTTCGACTTCATATCTCAAATTAGGATTTTCGTACTGATTTTTCCTCAGTTATGACTGTATCTCGAATTGAATTTGTGATTGCAACTTTATTTCTCACGGAATCTCGGAATTTCAACTTTGTATCTTAAATTTGCAACTTTATTTTGCATAACTGTCTTTGTATCAGACAATTACAACTTCATATCTCAAATAACGTTTTTCATATTTCACAGTTATGACTTCATATGTAAATTAGGACTTAATATCTAACATTCCAATTACAACTTTTTAAATCAAATATGCCCATTTGTATCTCATAATTGAGACGGTTTTCCTCATGATTGTGACTTCATATCTCACAGTTGTGACTTCCATACATTTTGAGATACATTAGCATTTTCATGTCTTACAAGTATGACTGATTCTCACATAGGTGATTTCTCATAATTGTGACTTCACATCTCACAGTTGTGACTTCATATCTCAAATTAACATTTTTATATTTCATAATTATGACTATATCACAAATTTGCTATTTAATTTCTCACAGTTGTAGTTTTATTTCTTACAATTGTGACTGTGTGATAGTGTGTCTTTATAGCTTAGATAATTTCTCATTTCTTTTTTTTACTTTGTGGTGGAATCTCGCTTCTATAATTTACAAATCTTTTTCAGCTTACAAAAAATTGTTAGCCAGAATGATATTCTGCATTCATTAAAATGGTGATACAGCAGGACTATGCCATTCATTCCTTTAGTTCTGCCATTTTAACATGAAACTTCCTCTGCGTGGCTCTTAACGTAATGATTTTCATGATATGCACAACAGTCTACCCGTCTGAAATGTTATAAACCAAAGATTGCATTGCAGTCAAAATGCCTATTTATGACCTCAAATAATGGTACTTATGACTTTTCCAAGTGATTTGCTTATTCAGGCGTTAATAGCAACAGCAACACTGCCTCATTCCTGCATAATATTCATATACACTATTGGATATAATAGAACTGTCTAGTTAATTATTAGTCATCATTAAACTGTCCCTCAAAGGTTTATTCTCAGCTCATATTCATTTCATTCCTGAAGGTATAATCACAGTTCAAAGAATAAAGGCTTGCAGTTTAATTATTCTGTGTAAATACTTAAAGATACAAGGTGCTTTTTACTGCAATAATACAGCCGTACTCTAGTTAAAAACACAAAAACCTTTATGAAACAGGCTTTGTTAGCTTAATTTGTGAAATTATGTTTTGTCATATACTTTAATCATTCCTTGTTCTCCTTCTAACAATGGAACCGCACATGGAATCGCGCAAATTGCCGGGAAATTACAGTATTCCTGTAACGGTCGACTCAAAACATTCCATTTGTTTTAAATCCATTGTTGTACCAGCGGCAGGAAAGAAAAGAAAATGTTGAACCCCCCAACATCCATTCCGCATTTTGCAAAAACTCAATAAAGCACATTTAGTAATTCTCCTCGTGCGCCGCATTGTCTTCGACGTGTGTTTGAATTATCCGGCTCTAATGTGTTTTTCATTAACACAGCTCTTAAAGACCCTGCGCACTGGTGGGTGTTGTGTTGACCATGTCAGATCCAAGTAGGGAAAGAGAGAGCGAGCAACTGAAAAAAACTTTCTAGTGCCATTTTGTTTTGTGTGCACTGTAATTAACTTGCCAGCAGTAGCACATTAGCGTTGCATTAAGCTCTCAAGAGCGGAGCTCAGGCTCTAGGTAAACAACAGGAGCTTGTGTCGGCCGTGACTTATGTTGCTTTGGAGACTCGGTGACCCCCATTAGAGCGGTGCCCTCTTCCTGGTGCCCACAAAAGTGAGCAGGGCTTTAACTGTCACCCTGGCACCAGTGGGTAATGCCCGCCGTTCTGGCTTGGTTAATTATTACTCGTCTATGATGAGATTGCTTACCGATGTGGCTCGTTATATGGAACTTTTGAGCAGGCAAATCTCTCTGTCACATATAATTCTTTGATAAGAATGAAGCAAAACCTAAATGTTCAATTTTAAGTCTTTAACTTCTTATATGATATTTGCTTATGATTTATGATTGATCAGCTTTTTATGTATTTTTGAGTGTATTTTGAAGTTTATTTCAAAGTTTCACTTTAAAGCAGTTAAACAGTTTTATTAAGGCAAGTTATTACACGTGATTTCTAAAATAGTGTGAATAGGTCATATACATTATATATATACAGTATTTGTGTGTGTGTGTGTGTGTGTGTATTGTTTAATATGTTTTTCAGTGATTTTGTATGTTGTTTTCAAACACTTTGTTCAAAGCATTTTTGGGGGGCAAGTCGTCACGTGTTTTCTTTTTCTACCAATTACAAACAACTTTATACATAATTTCTGTTAACTGTTTTTTTATTATTATTATTTTAGATTCAACATTTTAGCTAGTTCACAAATTATTTTGTGTTTCATAAAAATTAATTGTTTTCAGTGGTTTTGTGTGTTTATTTTAATTGGGGCAAGTTGTCACATATTTGTGTTTTACACAAATTCTGTACATGATTTCTGTTCATTCAAAA
>JAFVLL020013621.1:0-32500 GCA_021397915.2 Tor tambroides | reverse complement strand
GGGTGTGTGTCCCGGGGTGTGATGGCCAGCGAGGGGCTGCAGAAGGTGCTTTAGCCACAGCATGGCAAAGTCGTCTGTTTGCTGAGGAGGTGACCAGGAACCTTGGGGGAACTGAAGAGGACACACACACACACACACACATGCATGCATGCTACATTTGAAGAGTCAAACTGAGACACCATACTGGACATTAGCAGCAAAAAACACCACATGACAGCTGCATTATTTTCCACTCCAGTAATTAAATGATACATAGACCTTATTCTTTTTAAAACCACTTAGTTTTATTGCTCAGATGTGCTCTTAATTGACTTAATTGAGCCCGCAGTTGTATTATATTGAGGTATTAACTTTGGCTCTTAGATTTTTATATATATATATATATATATATGTATGTATTATACATACATACATACATACATACATACATATAAGAGACATTATTGAGATCTGAAATTATTGATGAGTCCAGCAGTATGTAACGTTTTGGACTGGATAATTTGAGTAAAATATTATTTTGTCATATTTTTTGTTGTTATTTTGCAAATATTTGTTATGCATCTTCTTCAGGGCCATTTTAATGGCATTATTTCTTTATTATTTTATATCTTTTTTTAATGTTACAAATATTTATGAAATGAAATCTTTATTTCTGTTATTAAATCTTAAATTTTAAAAACTTTAATCTTTAAGTAATCTTTAAATTAAATCTTTTTTTATTTTTTTTTAAACATGTTCCTAAATGTTCCTAGGACAATTTGTGTAAAATACTATTTTGTCATATTGTGTTATTATGCAAATATCTGTTGTGCAATGTCAGGGCGTTTTACGACATTATGTTCTTAGATTTCATCTCTTATTTTTGAAAAATGTTGAAAATCTTGTTAAAAATCTTTAAAAAAAAAAAATAGAATTAAATCTTTCATATAATATTTTAATTAAAATGTTTTTGTTAAGTTTTTGTCATAGTTTTTGTTATTATGCAAATATCTGTTGTGCATCTTTGGTTCTTTTTATGACTGTTTTCTAAGATTTTATCCTGTTTTTGAAAAATATTAAAAATCTTGATAAAAGTCTTTTACAAAAATTGAATTTAATATTTTAGTAAAAACAATAATAAATGAATTAAAATCATTCAATAAAATGTAAAACTAAATGTTTTATTAAATCTTATAAAAATGTTTGAAGTATTTTGTCATTTTTGTTATGCAAATATCTGTATGTAAAAACGAAATTTGATAATTTAATGAAAAAATATTTTATTAAATGTTTTATGATGAAATATTTTATTAAATCTTTCATTTAAAAATGAAATAAAAACCAATTTTTTGGTATAAAAATGCTCCTGATAATAAAGTTTGTTTTTATGAATAAGAATACATATACTTCAAAGGATGTATAAACATCTGTGCACAATTGTTCAAACACGTGTAGGCGTGTGCGTTCACATCCAGACCGGCGAGCCTTTGATGCTGCAGGTGAGCCGGCCTCAGAATCAGTCGCCTCCTTTGCATAAGCGCTAATGACAGCAGCCAGCGCATGTAAATGAAGACGCTTCGCTCTGATTGAGAGAAAGCAATGTGGCCGAGTAGCCGCACACTAATCATCCCAGCGGGGAGCTCCATCTGATTCAGTCCCATCATTCCGCATGTGTTCAACATCGGCCCATTTAAATGTCAGGCCTTGATGGGCCACCCCAGCCGCAGACAGGGGGGGGCTGGGAGACGGGATGTTTGGGAAAGGGGGGTGCGGCTGTGATCTGATGAGACGAAATTACCTTTTAATTAGTCGATTCTTTAGACTTTCATAATTGTTTTGGTCTTACAACAAATGTGAGGCCTGTAATTTTGAAAGTATTTTCAGGATGAAAGCCCAGACAGTATGAGAGAGAGAGTTTGAGAGGTACAGAAAGGAGGCTTGGAAATTATAGTGACGATTCAGTGTTTCGAACACTCACTGAGTTACAATGTGCATGTTAGTGCTTGCGACTGGTTGCCAGTTTGAATCAAACTTTTAAGGATATTGTATAGTGAGTTTTATCGCAGGCTAGTTTCTAAGACAGAGACCTTTGACCTCAGCTATGCTTGTCGTCTCATGTTGGCTTTTTTGGGTGTCCACTTTACTTTCAACTTTCTGAACTATTGATTCTCTTTTGAAATATTAACATACCCCATCTGTGTATGCCTTACTGTGATCTTCCCCTCTAGTGTGAGTCTTTTTTTCTTTTGAAACATAAACAGAACAAGACTGATATAAAGAAAGTGTAAGAGACCATAAGTTTGTGTTTATATGGCACTGGAATGTTAAGGCACTTTCAGATTGACTGTAACTTTACCCTCAGGACACGCACTAACACTCATATTTGCCAAAAGACACAAGTGACATTTATATTTTAATGTTATGATTGTGTGTGTGTGTGTGTGTGTGTGTGTGTGTGTAACTAAATTCTATAATAATTGTCATGATGTTTTTAAATATGAAAATGAAAGTAAAACAATATGAAAATGTTAAATATATTTGCATATATATATATATATATATATATATATATATACATACATACTATAATTATTGTGGATGTAAATATAAAAATATTAAATACAAACATTTTAAATTTATTCATATATATATATATATATATATATAAACTGAATAAATGAAAGAAAAAGAAACAAGTATTTAATGGCCTCAAATTAAATGTCATCATGTGTAGATCATGGAGATCTGGTTCCCCCTAGTGGTCAAAATAAATACAACAAAATTCAGGTTTCTGTACTTTTTATCACATTCTTTTGTACAGTAGACAGCTGAAACCCATTATGTAAATATCCTATGTCATAAATTTAAAGAAATGTGGCTATTCAATAAAAATGGCTTTCCTATATTTATTATTATTGTTGTTATTATGGAAATGTGTGTGTGTGGTTCAGGTATTCAAGTATTTTTTTTTTTGGTCCCCATGGGCAAAGAGTATAGAATACCAAGAGGCGAAACTCTGATGCTTTTCGGGCAACAGCCACTAGGTGGCGCTTCGGGAGCGCGGCCGCCATTTTGGGGTGAAAATTCCAACTGGACAACGTTACAGATATACAGAAATAGACAGAATAACAACGAAACAGAGGTCAAAGTGGAATAAAAGAACGCAAGTTGGGCAATCCACTGCAAAAACTATCAGTGTGACAGTGAAAATCTTGCTTTTTTATCATTTTCCCAAAGACCCTGACAGGTAATTATACACACAAGTGTATTGTGTTTTGAAGTGGGACATAGCGCTGTCTTATGCACCTGCTAACTTTAACTGTTTTTAGTCTAGTAGTAAACTTAAATCCTTTTAGGAACTGCAGGTCCTATAGCCATAGAAACCATAATAATGATTTATATGGATATGACACTATAGTTATAATGGAGCGTATGCAACTTCACACATTTACAATTACTTACTGTCTATATTATTATTTACTATTATTCCAGTAGGTCTGAAATATATATTGTACGTTTTAAGGAACACACTACAAACATGATCTAGATTAGAACATGATGCATTGCTGTGTCTGTCAAAATTAAATAATTAAACAATTTTGGAGAAAGTGGCTGTACTTGGGGGGTTTTTTAACATAAAAACGTTTTTTTTGTTGTTGTTGTTTACCGTCTTCCTTTAACGGACATTAATATAAGACAATACTGCAAAAACAGTTTACTGTCAAGATGTTATTTCTGTTATATATTTATTGTCCAACATTCCTAATTTTTCTGTCATTAATTTAATGTCATGTTGGTATTAATTCAGTGTTTATAATGTTAACACTTATTTTCAACACATATTTTCAACCTAAACTGGTTTCTAGAAAGCAAAAAGTTTTGTAAAAAAGAAAAGAAAGGGAAGACTTTAAAATAAATCTGTAAAATAAACTGTTAAAAGGATTTGATGATCACTAGTCTAGTGATTGTACGCTATTGTTGTCATCGTTCAGGCTGTATTTCAGCTTTAATGTACGGTTTTTTAAACAAAGCAGCTGATATTTAACAAGGAAAATGTACGATAGAACATAGATATGGGTAAGTAAAGTATATAAAAATACATATATACTTTAAATGTGTTATTGTAAGTTGGTCAAGCGCGACTGGCTGCTATTATTCTACGGCGTTTTTGTGTAGGTGTCGGTCCAAAATGGCAGCGGCACAGTCATGTCATGGGCGCAACTGTTGCTATGGAGCGTTCTATTGAGTTTCGCCTCTTGGGCTTCTATACTCTTTGCCATGGGGAAACAAGCTTATAAATCATACAGAATGAAGTTTTTTGAAAATCTAAAAATGCAGAAAGTTTAGGTATAAAATATTAAGAAAACAGTTTGTACAGTATAAAAACCATTACGTCTATGGAATGTCCTCATAAAACATGGAAAGCCAACATATGTGTGTGTGTGTGTGTGTGTGTGTGTGTGTGTGTGTGTTCTATGCTTGTTTTTTAAGGCTCTACTTTGCAGGATTTGGCCGCTATGACCTCCATGGTCAACAGGGGGTGTCAGAATCCTTCATATCAACAGTTATGCTTGAGAATTCTTCATATCACACAGCCATGTAAGCACAAGACTCATCTGTTTGATCTCAGTGTTCTAATACTAATCTATTATTAATTAGTAATGAACTAGATCAGGCAATGAAGTAGAGATCATGTAGATCTGAACTCTTTCTAAATTGGATGCATGCACTTTTGTATGTGTTTTGCATGTATTGGATTAGCATTTTCCCAGATGATGCATAAATAAATGAAACGTTTTTTTGTTTGTTGTTTTTTTTATCTTGTATACATGAAAATGTATAGCCTACATGATGAAACCCAAGGGTGTTCATGCTCAAGATGGAATTCATTCTGCATCCACCATTGCTCGACTAATGACGACTTCTGAATCACTAGAAAAACAGACACACTCCAAGAAAACGTCTTGAAGGAGTTATATTCATCCCAACTCGAGGTACGCTGAATATGAACGGTGAATACAAGCGGAATGATAGCATCACTCTGCTCAAACAGAAATCACACCATAATAAATATAAAGGACATCTCATACAATTAATTAAACACACAATCAATAAAATTAAGTTATAATTAAACCTGCAGAGAAAACACATATGTTTGAAGCTAAAAGCAATTAAGCAACTATGACCCAAAACTACAAAAATGATAAATGACATTAAATGATCAATTCTAGAAAATTACTTCACCCTCTTTATTATATAATCATAACATAATCATATAATCTTTGGTCACAAGATGGAGCCAAACCCCTTAAGACTGAGGTTTGTCTGTTAAATTATATGGTGTATATATTTAAAGCACTATGCCTCTTGTTTAGTTTCGTTAGAAGTTCAACAACATTTTTATGAGTTGGATATGGCTATTTATTATCAATAGAAATTAAACTACCATGAATAATTTTAGATAGTTAAACTGAGCAAAAGCAGGTTGTGAGTTGTTTTATGCAACTCTATGTTTGACAATATGCCTTAGAGATTATGTTTCATGATTGGAAAGTAGAATAATGGCACGAGTTCAGAATCTCTATTTAAGAGTTGGCATAATTTAGGCATATCAAAGATATTTCTTTATATACCATACCATTCAAAGGTTGTTCTCTATGTATAACTAATTAGGTATACATCTATGAAGCATTTTATAATGAACTGAGCAGCAATAATTGGTTTCTCAGATTAGGGATAGATAGGATTAGGATTTGTTTCAGGATCAAGATCGGGATTAAGATTGTTTTTAGGATTAAGAAAGGACTAGAAAGAATAGGGGATGTCCTGTAACACAAGGTGACACAAATGACTGGAGTTAAACATGGAAAAAGATACAAGTTAAAGGGACAGTTCACCCAAAAATGAAAATTCTGTCATTAATTACTCACCCTCATCTCGTTCCAAACCCGTAAGACCTTTGTTCATCTTCTGAACACAAATTAAGATGTTTTTGATGAAATCTGAGAGCTTTCTGACCCGGCAGAGACAGCAACACAACTGACACGTAAATATAATAAATAAACACATGGAAATGAAATATTAATTTGAAATTGAAATTATTTTATAATCTCAACTGTGTATTGTCTTTCACTAAGACCACAATAGTCTACTACAGTGTACAAAAATATCGACCTAGTGTAGCTGCAGATGAGCACCGCATTAATACTATAGTTCTCTGAGGGATTTTTACTACAATTGCTAAATGAGACACAAGATGACGCAAGTCAGGTGATAGGCTACAAGAGACATGAAAATAGCATTTCAGTTTTAAGGACTGTAACTATGAATAAAGAAAGTTTTAATAATCATTCTAGTTCTATAAGAAAAGGAAATGCTTGAGCTTTTTAAAACAAGATGTATAGGCTATTATGATTGCCTGTTAATGTTTCTATCGCTCATCAGCTGGAAAAATATTGTTTTGAAAATGTTTCCAACAATCTTTATTGTTATTGTTATTGTCATTGGTTTGAAAGGACCTTAACGAAATCTATATCATTGGAAACATATTTTTTTAGTGCTAGGCAACGATTAATCGCGATTAATCACATCCAAAATAAAGGTTTTTGTGTACATAAAATGTGTGTGTGTATATATATAAATACACACACATGCATGTATATATTTAAGAAAAGTATGTTATGTTTATATATTTAAAATATTTATTATATAAATTATATGAATATATACATGTAAATATTTTCGAAATATATACTGTATGTGGGTGTCTTTATATATACATAATAAATATACACAGTGCACACATATATAAACAAAAACTTTTATTTTGGATGCGAATAATCGCAATCGTTGCGATTATTCGCTGCCCAGCACTACATGAAAAACATTTACAGACAATCAGGATCCACCAGACTGTAAAGAGCTCGAACAATTAAAGCAGCAGACGGCAAATCAGCAGCGTGTGCTTATAATAAACCGAACATTATCCTTCGTTGCTGTGGACGCTAATATAGTTAGCTATCTTTATAGTTATTCTTGGTGTTAAGGACCTGGTACCGGATAAGCATTGCAGACAATAGCAAATATTAGGAAATATCCTGGGTGCGGCGATTTAACAATCAGATTTGAGTATTTCAGAGCAAAGGATATTAAATGGAAATGATAGCCTATACATCGGTTCCACAAAAGGGAGCAGGTCATGAGTGTATAATAAAAAGAACAGGAAACAACGCTCTCCCAAAATTCCAGGACACTTTGAAGATATAAAGGTTTTTGCTCGGGGGAAGACCGGGTATGTGAAACCAAGCGTCGCGTCTGATCTCATGAATGTCTGACCTTGAGTCTGATGTTACGCTGTTGAAAAAGCGACCCGTTCTGCATCTTCTTTTTAGCATTTAACATCAGTTGCCACTGAAGCGTCTGCTGATTGTACATCTTTGCCGCTGCTATCAGCGGGAGCACATGGGGTCAGAGTTAGCTTCAGCCTGTCACATCCATCAGACGAGCAAGCCAAGGCTGCACTGACAAATTTCCACGATCGATAGCATCTGACAGGACAACACCAGGTTATGGCCATCCCTGTCAGCGCTATCTATTCTTTTTCAAGTCTGACAGATGTGGGGTAATTAATGGACTTCATTAATCAAAGCCGTTGCTAAACTACAGATAAAAGGCATCCTTATTTACTGTGTGGTATACTTTATAAAGAAATAAAGCTTTTAGAGGGATAGTTCACCCAAAAATGAAACATTTGTCATTTACTCACCCTCACCAATATGACTTTGTTTCTTTTGTGAAAAAAGAAAAAAAGAGAGAGAGGTTTCTAAAAGTTGTACAAGCTGCTCTTTTCCATACAATGAAACGGAATGGTAACCACATAAAGCAATGTTTCAGTGAATAACTTATTTCAGTTTAATACAAAGCTATCATAAGACCTTTTTGTATTATGCCTTTTAGTTGGTATTTGACAGTCCCTGGTCACCATTCACTTTAATTGTTTGGGGAAAAGCAGCTCAATACATTCTTAACTTTGTGTGCCACAGAAGACAAAAAGATGACAGACATCAGATAAAAATCTTGCAGTTTTATTTGCATATAAACTTGGTTAAATGTCACAATGGATAAAAAAAGTCACAAAACATACAAAGAAAGCATTTACAATAGCAGAAATGACATAAAACCATTTTTTTTGTGCTCACAAGATTGCAGATCCACAGTGAAATATACAGTGCACATTATTACAACAACTAAAAATGGAGAGGAGAAGTGGCTTAGTGTTGTAATGTCATTTCCAGTTTTGAAACCAATAGGATACAGAGACTTTGCAAATCTAGTAACAACTGTGTTTGAAACTTTATAGAAAGGTGCCAGATTTATCTCTGTACCAATCATATTGAAAAGTTCTTGTCCACTTTTAATATGTGCTAAATGCAAAATCAGACCAGGTATCTTTATGATCTGGAGAATCTGCACATTCAGCCTCTTCTAAACTGTAATTATAGGACAAAAGCAGCACAGCGATAGTGCAAAATTCAATTCACAACACGATTGCTTCCATCTTTTGATAATCCGTGCCACTCTATTTTATGTTGAAAGGAAAAATGCTCGTCTTATGGTGTTTAATGGCCTGGGAAATAAAGATGTGTCTTCTTGATGAGAAAAGAGCAAAGTCTGATTGGGGCAATAAATATCAGACCCACTGGACCCTTTGACAGGGTGAAGTACGCACTTATTTAAATCCAAAACTGAATGCACCACACAAGGAGTTCATGACTTTAAATAACTTTATATTAAATTTACAAAGCACAATTAATATTAAATCAGACACGGTCAAGTATTGCTGACGCTTTTAGGAGTACCTTTATAATGCACTTTTCAAGATCCTGACCAATAAAAAAGGAAAAACAGAAGGCAACTGATGCAAACAAATTACAAATATGAATTGACAACTTATTCTTCGCCTACAATAGTCATTCAAATGGTGTCGGCTTCAATCCGACTTTAAAAAATATTTCATTTCCATGCATTTTTAAATACAAGCAGTACAAAAAGACTATTACTTTGAAGTAAGGAAGAGTTACATAGAAAAAGGGTGGGGTTTAATGAGTCTCAGGAGTTTCCTGGGTTGGGGAGATCAAATATGATTGGTGGATTGGTAGGCTGGAAGCTGATTGTACATGTGGAGGAGTTGATAAATGTTGTATAGCCATCTGTCATTATGCCATACCCTGAAAATGAGAAAGTAAACATGTTTATACATTTATTTTAGATGTAATAAAAAAAGAACATTATCAATTTATTAAAAAAAAAAAAAAAAAGATCAATATATATATAAAAGGGTGTCAAGCTCTTACCTTCATGGATTCCCCCATATGCGTGGAGTTTGGGTTGGACCCTCTTTTGTACTGTGTTGAGTAGCTCCACGCAGCCAACTCTCTGAAGTTCTTTTGGGACCCAGTCTCTGAACCCTGGACAAAGTCCAACATCACATCCTTAGTGGTGTATCACCACATTCATGATGACTTTAAAATACAACAGTCCATCTGCAGACACAAACTGATGTATACATGCTTTACATCTACAGTTCCATCCACATTTCAGTGCTTACCCAGAGGAGGCCCATGTGTCATAAGAATATCTACATCTTCAGGGATCTGGTTCCACTTATCGAGGAGAGACTGGCCACGAGGTAAGTTAAAGCCCCATCCATTAAACCACGGGGTCCTGTGGGAGCAGACAGACGCATTTTACACACTTCATAAATGTCGAAATCATCATACACATGCCTGCATGCTGTTCTCACACACATGCACAAAAGCTGACAGTATTATCAAAAACGATTTTCAAAGTAGACTAGTGGGTGAGGTGCATTAAAAAAAAATTGCCTCAGAGTACTGCAGTATCAGATTTGAGGCCATGGCGCAACTATTCATTTCAGCCTCCATCAGGGCGTCCGGCGGTTTGCAGAGGTCATCTGCAGAGGAGGCAGATTGATCAAGCTGTCAGCACCAATGAGCAGAAGCATGTTAATAAGAGTTTTATTTCCCCTCTGGGACGGGCCTGCTGACAGCCTGCGGTAACCCGGGCCAGACCTTTATTTACCACTCTCAGACCCCGTCTGATAAGGGCCAAGTGTCTGGCCCCAGCTAGACAAGACTGCGCAAGGCCAGGGCTAAATGTAGGCCTTGGTAGAGAGGGCAGGAACTGACCCCATGCTGATAAGCAGAGCTGGGTGATGGATGGAGGCAGTGCAGACAAATGAGAGTTGGAAGCACTGAGGAGAGCAACGTCTGCAACTGCTCAACGGCACTTCAGAAGCTGCGCTACGGTGCAGGATTTCAACACAGCTTGAAACAAACGTGAAAATGGAAGTGCCTATATATGCTTATGGTTGTGACATCACAACTGCTTCTGAATGGCCCGGTTTTTTTCAGCATAGTTTCAGTAAATGGTCCGGATGCAAGGAACACCCTGGGGTTGGATTCATGAAAATAAAGTCTTAAAAATACAATTTTGCAACTTTTGCCTTATTTTCTAACTTAGGATTGTTCTTAAGAAAAAGTAGATCTCATTCACAAATAAATGAACAGATTTTTTTTGTATTTGTACACACATTCATGAACATCTCATTCGCCTAATTCGCAACACGTGTGTATGCACATGAATTTGTTTTTAATTTTTGTTTTTTGCATGAATTTCCCTCAAAAATTTGTGAGTATGCACGCTTATGGCTGCTTAAATTAAAGGGATAGTTCACCTAAAGATGAAAATTCTGTCATTAATTACTCACCCTCATGCCGTTCCAAACCCGTAAGACCTTTGTTCACCTTCGGAACACATTTTTAATGAAATCCGAGAGCTTTCTGACCCACCATAGACAGCAACACATGGCAGCAAGGCCCAGAAAGGTAGTAAGGTCATCGTTAAAATAGTCCATGTGATATCAGTGGTTCAACTGCAATTTTATGAAGATATGAGAATACTTATTTTGCGTCAGAGTGTCGGCTCCTGCATCAGAAGCACCACATGCATGTATCGTGTACTGTTGTGAACGTGCGTCGAACTGATGAAACTGTTGAATAAAGTCAGTATTTTAGTTTGCTTTGGACACAAAAAGTATTCTCGTAGCTTTGTAAATTACGGATGAACCACTGATGTCACATGGACTATTTTACCGATATCCTTGCTACATTTCTGGGCCTTGAACGTGTCAATTGTGTTGCTGTCTATGGAGGGTCAGAAAGCTCTCAGATTTCATCAAAAATATCTTCATTTGTGTTCTGAAAATGTCTTACGGGTTTGGAACAACATGAGGGTGAGTAATTAATGACAAAATTTTCATTTTTGTGTGAACTATCTCTTTAAGACTCGTCTAAAAACCACAAAGGTAAAATTTGCCAATTTTATAATTATGATCATTTTATGCGGCATTCATATGAAAGAATTCTTACATAGGACATGTTTAATTCCCATCAAACCAGTCACAACAAAAAACCGTGCCTACTTATTATTATTACAGTAATCTGCAGGCAGTGGGGAAAAAAGCAGCTTTTTGATCAATAACTTGACCTACAAACTCTAATTTATCTTAAGAAATGTCATTACAGCTTTTATAAGATTTTCGTGAATCCTGCTATGATATGACCTGAATGAATATAGAACAGCTTGAAATAAAAGAAGCATTAAAAAGGATGAGATTACAAATACTAAATAGCTTAGTTGTAGCAGCTAATCGCATTAATGAGTCTTAAAGAGCTTGATTCTACCCGTACTCAAAGGCATACATATATGTATGAGCTCACATGCCCAGCTGTCCAGAGGTCATTTTACAACGAGCACTTGACAAAGTCAGAGCCTCTGAGAAGCAGAGGGTTAAGACTAGAGGGCGAAAGGGTTTTCATAACATGTTCTCTGAGACCTGAGGCCTGGATCTTCTTTTTCATTCACTGAATTATGTTGAAATAGACGAGGGACTAGGGCCCAGTCATTTGTACCACCTAAGAATAACAATAGAAAGACAGCCCTGGAGCGGAGTATTGAAAACCAATTACAGAGAGAATGAAAAAGGTTTTTAGAGGGGAAAATGGAAAAGCATGGAGACTGTCGCTTTAAAATAACTGCCAATTAAACTTAGAGACCCAGTTAAACCTTGCAAAAGAACAAGGTCTGTCAAATAAGACAGCTGTTCTCCAAATAGTTTTCCTAACCAGACGCAACATAAGGTTCCAACACATACTCAAAAAAACAAAACACACACATAGCATTGCTGAACTACTCTTATATTTATAAAATTATTACAAATTTACTGAAAAACTGGTGAATGGGGGAAAAAAAAAAAAAAAAAAAAAATCAAACACCAATCAATCAAAAGAAACATCTGGTAATCTGCCCACTTTGAAAGCAAAAATGCTACAAGATGATGCACATTATTTGCCAATTAAACAGTTTTTACTGTTTAATATACAGTTATGTAAAGCAGACCATTTTGGACCAATGAGAATCAGTGTGGGCGGGGTTACACACACCAATGCTATAGAAATAGGAACCAAGCTATCAATAAAATGTCAATCATTGCTGTTGGTCAGGACAAAAGCTGTAGGCTACATGAAAAATACAGCCTTTATTGTTTATTTCATTGCATGTCGTGTTATTTTAGTGTTATTTATATACTATTATTTAATTTAGTTTTATTTATATAATTTAGTGTAATTTTTCAAGTAATTTCGTTACATGTTTTTGTCTTTTTTTGTTTTATTAATTTTCTATATCTATAATTTACTTTTTCTACCTTTTTTAATTTAACACCTTTTTATAGCTTTAATTTATTTTTATTTGAGTTTTCGTTTTAGTAATTTTAGTACTTCAACTTGTTTTATTTCTGCTAGATTCCAAAGCAGTATTTTTTAGCTAATTTCATATTTTATTTTAGCTTTATTTTAATTATTCAAAAATAATTCATAGATTTAGTTTACAATAACAACATTGATTACATTTCCTGGTTACAAAGTTAACATTGATTATTACCAGATAATAATTCTTTTGTGTTTAAGACAAATATGAAAGCAAACATTTAAATACAAGCTGTCACTTTACTGCCACCCTCCATCATTAACCAACCTAAAGAGCATAGTTGTTTATGGATTCGACACTGAACATCCATCTTCACAGACTGGTCTCATAGACTCAGCATTATCTACTGTTTGTCAATCCATTAGCACTTCTTCATAGATTTGAGAGAATGGAGTTGATAGTGGATGAAATAGAGAGTGAACACAGGAAATGGCTGCTGAGGTCTCAGTGCAAGTGTGTGTATGTTGGGTAGCCGGGCTTGTCCGTGGATGATTGATGGGAAGGCAAATAAAGGCGAGTGGACGCTTTCGAACACTGTGCACCAGGCCGGTACTCTTGGGTACAATCTCTCAAACCCTGTTAGCTTTCCTGCAAACATACTCAGGCCCGTCTGCTTTAACTCACACATAAACGTCCGCGCCCGAGTCAAGCTTTCATCCGTACATCAAGCTAGTCGACAATGAGATGTCATTACTTCTCGACATGCACATAAAAACTAGGATCACAGACAGAAAAATAAAGGCAGGCAGTGTGAAGGAAATTTATTATTACATGGCGCATTGGAATGCTTAATTCTCATTGGTCAATCCATATTTCAATTTATACATTTGTCTCTAGTGACCAATTTCAAAAACTGTGCTAGTTTCATGCCTCTCATATCATTTTACGGTTTCTTTGTTCTCAATATAAATATCTCAGTATCAGTATTTAATGTCCATTTATTATTTGTTAAACAGCTGTGTTACAGTGAGATAAAGTACAGCTGGTAATTATTGCAAAATAAACCACCTCTGGTTTTTCTCTTTACGATAAATTTAAAGATCACCAATAATTAAATGAATAATTATTTTGATGTAAAATTAACCCAAAACATTTTTGAGTGACTTTTAAATATAATTAAAATAATTGAACATTATACTTAATTATAATTAAATAAAGTGACTATAATTATATTATTTTCTTAAGCCCATTACTTTTGAAGAGAAAAAGAAAAAAAAAAGAAAAAAAATTTAACCAAATTTAAAAAAAAAAAAAAAAAAAAAAAAAAAAAAAAAAAAAAGCGAGAGAGAAAACAGTGAGACAGAAAAGAGAAAAAGAAAGCTTTCATTGTCAGAAACTCTGTTCAATACAGACACACAAGTGTATATTTGTGTCTGCATGTGTGTTTGTTTTGGCTGCGTCAGCACTTTGTTTTGACGAACTCTTGGTGACCTGGACACACACACACACACACACACACACACACACACACACACACACACACAGTGGCATACAGGAGCAGCCGGCTGAGCCTCAGTATCACACAAACACACACTCCCAGTGCTTACTTTGGAATCAGTGAGCTACTCTAATGCACAGGCCTGCCAGTCCTTCAAACACCTCACATGCAAAAAGGATTACTGAAATATTTATCTGCCCCTGACAGCAGGACGGCAAAAGAGAGGGGGATCAGTGAAAGATGTGCGATTGTGAAAGTGATGTTGAAGAAGGTTATCAACCGTCAGGAGAGAAAAAGCAGAGCTGGACGTGGGACAAAAAGGCAAATGAGAGTAGAGAGGAAATGAGACATTGTTGGGATTTCCTGTCAAGTGGGATTTTGTGACGGTACCACACAGAGCACCTCCCAGAGCAAGTCTGACAGCAAATCTTTTAATTGTACTGGTTTGTTGTGCGTTTCTTGCTAATGGACCTTGAGTCTGGAAATAAAGTTGAATAATAAATATTCCATCTAATATGATGCAAATATCAAACATTTTTCAATATAATTGAATCTAAAAACAACTTCATTTTCTGCCCCCATATTCTTAAAGTCATTACATCTGCCATTCAACAGTTTGGAGTTTTTGAAATAAGTATTTTATGTTAACCGAGGCTGGATTTATTTGATTAAAAATACACTATAAATAGCAATATTGTAAAATATTAACAGTCTTCTGTTTTAATATATTTTAAAATCTAGTTTATTTCTGTGATGGAAAAGCTGATTTTTCAGCAGCTAATTCTCCAGTCTTCAGTGTCACATTATCCTTCAGAAATCAGACTAATATTGCTGGTTTGCTACTCATCCTTACCATTATCAAATGTTCAAAACAGTTGTGCTGATTAATATTTTTGTGATAATTTTTTGATGAATACAAACTTAAGTAGAAATCTAACATAAAATGTCTGTTATAAATTACTGTCACTTTTAATCAATTTAAATGCATATTTGCTGAACATTTTTTTTTTTTTTTTTTTTTTTAAAGACTGCTTCATGTAAACTTAAAGCTGTTTAATCATTCACTGAGAAAAAAAGTTTAAACCCCTGAATTCAAACAAATCAAAAGAAGAAAGAAAAACAAGACCTAGACTCTCAATAAAAACAAGACTTAAAACAAAGATTAAAACAACTTAAATTTATACCCTCTTTGATAATGCCAGTTTACCACAACAGGACGTCATGTTCACAACAGCCTTGATGACTGGAATACAATAAAAAGCTGTTCCTCTCCAAACAACATACAGGCCATTACATTTGTCATGTTGCACTAAAGCTAACCAGACTGCAGTTAAACCAAACCAAAACAAAAAACATTGTCAACAAACTTTTAAAATAATCTTAATCACAAAGGTAAACTACAACTAAACAAAACATGTGGCCCACTCAACTATTTACGCTTGTGAACAGATCTGTGTTTTGAGAGAAACTTCTACATGGCCGACATATTTCTGTACAGCCTGTTTACTAACAGCATCTAACCCCTTTTCTAGTCGGTCCATCGCTCCCTCTCTTTCACTCTGCCCTCACTATGCCCTCCACCCCCCTCGATTTCTCAATCCTCTCTGCCTGGTACCGCAACCGCCGCCAGCCATCATCAGGCCCAGCGGAGGAGATGTCAGCTGTTAATTACCACTGACAAATGACGCCACTTTTGGGCCAGGGGTCAGCTTACAATCAGTGAACTGAGCAGGTAACTTGTCGACAGGGACCGGAGAAAATTGTTGCTTCTACAGAGACTTCTGCTGATAGCTGAGAGGACCGGATGGACGGGGTAATTATATTTACACACAGTATGTGAATTCTGCATTTTTCCATGAAGGTCGATGACTGAAAAAAACTAAAAGGTGGGGAACTGAAGAACATATACGGTTCATATACGTATATTTTATACACGGTATGATTAACCAATGATAAAACTGCGAGAGAAAGTATTGAAACATATATTTTCCTCCCATCTCGTATTTATTCCCTTTAAGGAGGAACTACGGGAGCCCAGAGGAGAGCATCGGTGGATGTTAAAGAGAAAACCGATTTTCATTCAAACAAGTCGACGTAAACTGCACATTCGAGTTAATCGATAAAATCGATTTATCGCCCAGCCCTACATTTCAGATGAGTCAATTAATATTCATTAGCAGGCCCTCAAAAGTCAACACTACCGAGGTACAGCACGTTAAAGCACATTAAGCTGTCGAAATGTTATAACAAGCCTGCGTGTGTCTACATGTATACTAAAATCAGTGCATTACGTGATTTACCACTTCACAAAATGTTTATGTTGAATGAAATCTTATTGAAAAAGGTGGACAATTTACACAGTAAACCCAATACGCTGTATAGACCATTTAGAGCAAAGCAATCAACACAGAAGTTTGTAAAATGTACCTGGCACTGGTTTCTGTACTGTTAAAAGATTACAACAATGCATAATTTATGTTATTTACAATTAAACTGTGCATACGTTCAGTTTTAGTAATAAAGGTCAAATAGTTTTCAAACAATTTTCATCAAATGCAACAAATTTTTGGTAACCTTCTGAGAAAAGTTTGCATACCTGATTGAAACGAAACACATGACCCAATTATATCATATTGGTCTTTCTTCCTATACTGGCCCAAGAAGGGAAAAATACATAATTTAATAAATATAATTATAACTATTATTATTAATAGCCTTCACCATTTTTTTGTGTGTTTTTGAAATAAGTCTCTTACACACACAAAGGCTGCATTTTTTGGTCAAAGTAAAACGGCAGCATTGTGAAATATTATTATAATTTAAAAATCTCTTCAGTGTCACATGATCCTTAAGAAATCAGACTAACATACTGACTTGCTGCTCAAGAAACATTTGCTATTATCAATGATGAAAGTAAGTTGTGCTGCTTAATATTTTAGTGGAAACTGTGATTCATTTTTTTATGAATAGAAAGTCCAAAAGAATAGCATTTATTTTAAATAGAAATCTTTTGTAACGTTATAAATGTTTTTTGATCATTTTAGTTTATCTTTACTGAATAATGGGGTGGGCGATATGACCAAAATCTTATCACGATACGAGTAATTTTATTTCACGGTAAGAATACACATCACGAATGATATGATACCATAGAAATTTCATAATTCTTGTCACCAGTGTCAGTAATCACAAAAAAAATACTAGCCTTAAAAACACTCAAGCTCACTGAAGATAAGCAATTAAATAAAAACAAGAAACTAATTACAAGCAATAGGACAAAAAAAAAAAAAACTACAGTAGAACAAATAAGAAATGCTGCATACATTGTATAAAGTAATCAAATGTATAAAAACACTACATATTCTTCACTGTGTAAATTAATTAAATATATATATTTATCCTTATTAAAGTTACAAAAGTGATTCAGTCAAGAGCAGTGAGATTTTCTCTTTTGTTGTTTGATTAACATGATTGACAGACAGCAGGAATATTAGACTGCTGTCACTTTAAGAGCTGCCCGCATCCAATATGCAGTTACACGTGTGTTTTATGAGGATACTTGCAAAGACGGGCATTTTGACACATACAAATGTGTTTAACTGTTCAAGGCCTATAAAGGGGCAAAAATAACTGTTCAATACTCCCGTGTTCTAAGAGCACTGTCTTCAGTAGGGCTGTGCAATTAATCGAAATACAATTTCGATTTTGATTTCACCTCCAGCGATTAAAATTTAAAAAAAAATAAAAAATACAATAATTGAGATAAAACGATTATTGCACCCCATTCCACCCCCTTTCCAGCAGTGCGCTTTCACTCCACCATAAAAGCCCAATTTCACGCAAATCAGTGAAATCATGTAACGTGACTTTTGCAATTGTTTTGATTTATTCTTGTTTTTAAAAACAAGAAAGAGAATTTGTGCTGTTCCTCAGGAGGATTTCTGTGCGTGTGCTCAGGGACGGAACAGAACACTGACATGTAAAGTCATCTTTTAGTTCAAGGTGTGCGCCTAAAGGGTAAAATACTACGGTGGCCGAGAGAGCTTAACGCGCTGCAACTTCAGAAAACATGCAAAAAAGCACCAGCAAATTAAGAAAACATCATCAGTTTGACAGCAGGTGCTGCAAATGCTTACAACGCAAACTAATAAAGAATTTTATTTGCAGCGCGTTTCTGTTTGGCTGTGTTGTGAGCATTTGCAGCGTCTGTGTTGTCAAATTGATGAAGTTGTTTTCTTAATTTGCAGATTTTTTTTTTCCATTTGCAGTGCGTTTCTTTATTTGGTTGTGTTGTGAGCATTTGTGGTGCATGCGTTGTCAAATTGATGAAGTTGTTTTCTTAATTTGCAGATGTTTTTTTTCCATTTGCAGTGCGTTTCTTTATTTGGTTGTGTTGTAGTTGCAGCGCATGTGTTGTCAAATTGATGAAGTTGTTTTCTTAATGGGCAGGTGTTTTTTCTGTTTACAGCGCATTGAGCTCTCTCGGCCACCGTAAAATACACACAAAAATACGTCAAAATGCAGCATGTGATTATTCACGTAAACCCTTGTCGGTCACGTAATAAATGAACGTAAACACAGCTGCCGAATGTGTGCTTAATATTAACCAAACAACAAAAGACTGAGACAAAATCACTCCCTGCTCTTGACTGAAGGACTTTTGTAGCTTTAATAAGAGACAAAAGAAATTTAATTCTTACAGTGAAGACTATGCTGTTTTAATTTTACATTAGATTATTCAATTTCTGTAGTAGGCTGTTAAAGGTGCAATAGGTGATTGTCTTCAGAAACATTTTTTGTTGTGCTGGTTGAAAGTCTCTTTAGATCCCGATAGCAATCATTAAGTTAAGTGGTCTAATTGTATTTATATGTATTTATATATTCTGTGGAAGGCGTAGGACCAAGAAATGTTCGTCCAATCAAAACGCTCGGTCCGAGCATTTTAATTGGCTTTCCTACCTGCCTGTCCTATGTATTTGCATACTTCTGCGCACCCTGTTCGCGAAGACAATACGTCATCAGCGCGTTCACGTACATTGTGCAGACAGAGCGAGAATGGCAGGCAAACATCAACAACCTGATCTTCCTTCCTGGTATTGTAGTACTTTTACCAACTGTGCTGTAAAGTTCTCTCACTGGTGAATGACACATGATGTATTGTAGTAATGTTGTCTCTGGTCGTCTGGTGTGTGTATGCGTTCAGGGGGCATGGCTTTAGACGGCGATTGCAGGGAGGGTGGGACATTTGCTTTCAGTGCTATCAGGCTAAAGTTAGCATTTTCCAAGATCTCCTACTGCACCTTTAACTGAATACTTTAGACTTGCATTTAAAAAAAGCTTAAAGCACAGTTTGTTTCATTTGTATCTTTTTTATTCTATTGTATTTGTCCTTTGCTTTTTTATTACTGACAGTTTAATTATTTTCAATAAGTTTGAGGACTTGTTTGTGTTTTTTACTAATATTAGTTACCCTAGTATTCTACTGTGCTATTGAGAATTGTGACATTTCACTGGTCTCTAAAATGTAGATAGCAACCTTATTTACAGAAAAAATATATTTGATATATATCGCTATCTTGAAATAAATCATTCATATATAGTTTTGGTCATGTGGCCCACTCATAATCGTGTTAAATAATTGTGATTACAATATTGACCAAAATAATCCTGATTACGATTTCTGTCATAATTGAGCAGCCCTACCTCTCTGACAGCATTCAGAAATGATCTCTCAGACAGCACGTGCATATAGTAAAATGAGTTGTCTTTTGCTGCTGACTGCGTTTCACTGGCTTAAAAACTGCAATGCTTAAAAACGCGTGCAAACAATAAGATTTCATGACTACACAGCACAACATCATGTGATCGTGTAACCGCAATTGAGACCGGTTAATCCGGTTGACAGATTTCTACCGGTATATCGTCCACCCCCTACTGAATAAGTATTAAATTCTTTAAGAAAAACATCCTACTGACCTTAAACAGTAAAGCCATTTCATAAAATAGTGGGAACAATCAGTGTAAGCATAAAGTAATGGGGACAAACTGTCCTCACACTGATCTGACCGCAGACAGAGAGAAAACCTTACACTTCATATCTAGTATCCGTACTAATGCAGATAATCAGCTTTGTGTGTCCTTAAAAACCACAAATGAATATCATCCCTGATCATTCATTCAAAAGCACATCTTAATCATAAGACAAAGGATGAAGCAGTGATACCGTTTCTATGGCAGCAAATGAGACACACCCCCACTATGTATTATAGCCTTGCCTTGCAAACACTCACCCAAGATGAACTCGGGTCACATGACTTACGTCTGCCTTTCCTAAGAGGATTAAAGAGCCTTTGATTTTCAAAAGCCAAACCAATGTCTATCACAACCAGCTTACACATTAATCAAACTAATCACAGCTGCAAGCTGGAATATATACGCGACACATATCGGTGCGGATATCTCCTGTATCGTAAGCAGGATTACCACATGTGGCGTTATCAGGATAGTGGTTCCCAAGCTATGCAAGATAGATGTTCTGGTTAGGCATACAGAGGTATATTGGATATTTTTCAAGAGTCATCAAGTCAAGGTCAATGTACTGACGGGAGTTCTGCTGTGAAAGGGAATACCAATATATAAACGGATGTAAAACAGCCTCGTCTTCTACCTTGGGCCAGACGGGAGTCAAGCCTGACTGAGCACTTTGTAGGGAAGAAGAATGAAGCTGTGTAAATGACCTCCTTGATAGCTGAGGCCCAGGGTCAGGAAGGTCAGAGTGGCCCGCTGCGAGCACGCACTTGGAAGGGCACACCGGGGTCGGCCTCACGTTTTGATCCTGGATCTCAACAAAGCACCAGGATGTGTCAGAACAAAAAGCACTTCCTGCAGGAGAGGCTGGGAAAACTATGTCCAAAGCGCACCCCCATCAAGACCACCCATCGCAGAAGTCTGGTTTTCCCACCTCTTACCGAAATTAGCATTCTAATTCTGGCTGGCTTGAAGACCTTAAGATATTTTAGATTTAGACTAGATAATATTGTGGACTTTATCATCTACAGGCTAAATAAATCACAATGTGGTGATTCAAATAGTGAGCATTTTTGTTGTTCAACGTGTCACACAGAAATCATAATTATCAATATGTTAGCACTAAAAATAATCCCAAATTTTCAATAAAACTTATGACACACAAAACACAAAAGTGGCTTTTGAAACAAGCAAAAAAAAAAAAAAAATAAACAAAAACAATATACATAATTTAAAATGGTAATAAATATATTAATATATATTATTTATTATTCTTATAAACAATACCTAAATTACTCTAACTATATTGCATATAACAAAATATATTACATATATTTTAGCGCTGCCAATTCTGTTAATCACAATTAATAGCATCCAAACGTGATTAATGTGTAGTGCTGTGTATATTTATGTATATATAAAAACACACACACATATTTAAGATATATATAATATATATTTGTATTTATGTATAATAAAAATCATATATAAATATATATACACACATGTAAATGTGTGCATATTTATATACACACACACGTAAATATAGAGTACACATTTATTATGTAAACACACTTTTACTTTGATGTGAATAATTGCAATTTATCAAATTGACAGCACTAATATATTAATATAATAAAATATAAACTACAAAATGCACCCTGTTTGACATTCATGCAAATGAGATTTCCTTTTTTATTATTTATTTTAAATAATCTGGATTCATTAGCATTAGAATGAGGGTAGGAAAAAAATTGGTAACACTTTAGAATAGGAAACACATATTCACTATTAATTAAGAGTTATCACCCTCAATAAACTGCTTATTAATAGTTATTAGTTAATAGTTATTAATAGCTTATTAATAGGTCGTTGTTAAGTTTAGGTATGGAGTTTAAGGATTAAGTGATCTAAAATATGGTCATGCAAAATATGGCATTAATTTGTGCTTTATACGTACTAATAAATGGCCAGTATGCTTGTAAAATGCATGATAATACACAGCTAGTTAATAGTGAGAATTGGTCCTTAAAATAAAGTGCTACCAAAAAAATGTATATGCAAATGTGAATCATGTGACAAAAACCTCATTAAATTCATACACATTTTAACTGAAAAAGAGGGCAAAAAGATGATTATAAAATTAAGCAGATTAAGCAACTCTCATCAACTTTTAGCTGACTCTTCAGCGTCGTCTCCAGGTGATAAACTGCTTCTAGTGGCTGTCAACCATTGTGTCACACTACCACAATGCTCTCAGTGCCAAACACTGCTAGGCATCTATTCACACCTGAAATCTAACGCAGCTCTGTTGGTGTCCCATGGGAGAGAGGGGCAGCCCAGTGGGTGAGGGGTTAACTGAGATAATGGTCTGCTTATCAGACGATGAGGTCTTGGCATGAAAAATGCCAATGTGTGATGACGGCTGTGTGTGCGTAAAGAGTAACAGAGAGAGAGAGAGAGAGAGAGAGAGAGAGAGAGAAAGATATGGAATGAAAGAGAGTGAATGTTCGTCTGTGTGTGTATGTAACACTATCTGTAGCGAATGAGAACACGTCTCATGTCCTGCGGAGCAGAGAGCACAACAGCGTCTAACATAACCCAGGTCTACAAAGGTCTTTCTATCCTCAGCTGAAGATAATCAGTTTATCTCAAAGCATAAGACAGCCATGAGAAATCATATAAGAGACGTAAACCTTTCTCAGTTCCAGTAAATCAAACACAAACGTAATGTAGGTCAATGGGCCATCAGTTACTTAACTAACGAACTTGACATATGGTTGCATATGGTTTGTATATACAGAGCACTGATTATGATTTATGGAGCTTTATCAAAACGTACCTTAGCTACTGATTCTGTATTAACCTAAGAAGATGAAAGAAAATATGAAAACAGTACCAAACAATGTCTTCTTGGAAATACGGTTTACCAAAAAAGATCTTGGTGGATTTTCTAAATATTTTAGTGAAGTGGTTCCTAAGCTTTTCAGACCAAGTACCATGCCTAATCAAATCAGATTATTCAGAGACCACCTAGTAACATACGTAGCCTATTTGTGCCCCTAACTACCAATATAAAAAGTCATATAAATGTAAGGAGTTTAAGTTTAATAAGTGATTTTTATTTTTCCTAAATAATTTAAATAAAAAACAATTTGATAATTGATTTTTTAAGTTGTATGTATAAATGTAAAGAGTTTAAGTTTAATAAGTGATTTTTATATTTCTTAATTTAATTAAAACAATTTATTTTGTAGTTTTATATATATATATATATATATATATATATATATATATATATATATATATATATATATATATATATATATACACACACACACACACACACACACACACATACATACATACACACAGATAGATAGATACTTTAAAAAATATACAGAATATAAAAATTTCCAGTCCTATGATGTACCTTCTGCTGTAGTGAACATGACATGACATTTGAAACCCATTTTACTTTAGTTTTTAAGAGTAAAACAGAATAGTCAACAAGAAAAAAAAAACAAGACAGACAAGATTGCAAGATTTTATGCATCTGGAATTGACTGGATTGTGAAAAGTGGGTAATCCAGAGCATGGATTTCATAATTCACTTTACATAAACTAATCCTGGTTATGCCTTTGCTGAGGATATCTGATCCAAATGTTTAATAACCCGCTTAATATTCTGCATGAGAGATGTAGCAAACAGAAAGTAACAAACAATGTGACGAGAGCAATGCTTACCACGGAGTCCCGTAAATCCTGATTCCCTTAATGGTGACCTCAGAGTCCTGTAAGTACACACAGTTTGTAAGGAGGGACTGAACGTCGTCAAAGTCCTCAGTCCTCAGCTTGGACACCGAGGGGAAACGGTAGTAATCCTGCTTTACGAGTTCCGCCATAAAGTCTTTATCGAAGGTAAGTTCGTGATTTCCAGCGATGACAACTTTGTACTCGTAGGGAAGACTGCCTGTAAGAGGAGACAGATAATGAGAATGACAGATTTTGGAAGCAAACGGAAAGCAATATTTCACAGTATCATGCGCTCTACAGCCATATGACTACTCAGATGTTGCGAAGTGACATTTAGGCCACATTCTTTAGTGACCTAGCATCTGAAATAAAATGAAATACAGAAATTTCTAATAGCTTTGACAGACCAGAGACAATTTACAGCTCACTGTGGCTGCCAGTTGTAGGCAGACGCATGACTTTTATTTCACCAGATAAATAATCTATTTGACCTCTGTAACCTTAAAGAACCTCGATTTCATCAAAGTAAATTGCTGCAGAGGCCAATGAGACCAGATTGAATGGGACCTATTAAAGCCAACAGCTGGGCATTTTTCAATTTCCAATTTGACCTCCTTCACCCCCAAGCAACAGCAAAGGCCTTCCTACTCACTTCCTAGTGCACATTGCAGCTTATTAAATTCAGCAAAAATTATGTAACAATAATGATGTCAGTTTTTGCATTGAAATTACAAAATGTACAACACTGATATGCATCAATCTTACAATAGGTCACCAGATTCGGAACTGGAAAACATATTTGCAGTTGACGCAAAAAGAGCAGTTTTTGCATGCGTTCGTGTCGTGACAGCAGAGGAAGTGCTCGTCAGCAAAGCTAACAGGACTGGTTTTGCACTCTTACCTAACCAGTCATTAAACTTCTTCACTTCAGATGGTAGGCCGAGTTCAGTGAAGTCACCCGTGTGAAGCAACACATCGCCGAAAGGCATCTGGATTCCATCTGTCCTTGAGTGCGTGTCTGAGACGCAGACGAAACGTGTATGACCCACGGGCTTCGGCGCATCGTAGGGAAGTGGCTCTACCCTGTGGAAAAAAAGGAGCGTGTTCGTTTCTGAGGGAATATTTATTTTTTTATATGTAAAGATTATTAGTGACTTTGGGAAAGGTTAAAGGAATAGTTTTCCCAAAAAATGAAAATGTGCTTAAAATGTATTTACCCTCAAGCCATCCAAGATGTAGATGAGTTTGCTTCTTCATCGGAACAGGTTTTGAAAAATGTATCATTATGTAATTCGCTCAGCAATGGCTCCTCTGCAGTGAATGAGTGCCGTCAGAATGACAGTGGATAAAAACATCGCAATAATCCAAAAAAAGTGCATCCCCTGTTGTCCTCTTAAATGAAAATCCACCAACATATTTTTGTTTGTTCAGAGAATATTTCTCTCCTGATTCAAGTCAGACAACTATTTCACTGGAGAAATCAATATTATAGATAGAGGATTTGTTTGAAATTAAATACATCTTAACGATGGGTTTATTACAAACAGATTTTGTTAATTGACAGACTGAAGTTGTGTGGATTATTGTGGCGTTTTTATCAGCTGTTTGGACTCTCATTGTGACGGCACCCATTCACTGCAGAAGGATCCATTGCTGAGCAAGTGATGTAAAGCAAAATTTCTCCAAATCTTAGATGGCCTGAGGGTACACTGTCAGCAAATTATCATTTTTGGGTAAACTGTTCCCTTAAAGATACCCAAGAGACCTCTACAACCTTACAAAAAAAGATATTCTGAAGAACTGTTTTTGTCTATACATTTACAGTCAATGGGCTACAAAACAACTTTGCACTCCATTGACTTTCACTGTATGGACAAAATACAGGTTTACAACCAAATTTGTTTGAACTGGAAGTGGAAGGAGAAATAACCTGTTTTTGAGCTTCACATTTGAATCATGTCATAGTCTACCTGTTTTTCCAGGATCATTGCCATATATTGCACTGATAAAACTGATAAATCGCTCTGCACTGCACATTTGTTGCCCAACGTACACTGCATTGGGTTACATAATGCAATTTAATGACAAATAGCTGTTTCTTCCACACTTAAGCTAAAAGCAATTCAATGGCACATGCATCCTGGTCGATCACTTTTGCTTGTGCTGATGTGCCTTAATTGGATGGTACTAGAGCTGCACGATTAATCGTTAAAAGATCGCGATCTCGATTCAAATACCCACACGATCTAATTTCTGAATGACAACGATTCG
Source organism: Tor tambroides (assembly GCA_021397915.2). Taxonomy (NCBI): domain Eukaryota; kingdom Metazoa; phylum Chordata; class Actinopteri; order Cypriniformes; family Cyprinidae; genus Tor; species Tor tambroides. Next base: position 6,180 of record JAFVLL020013621.1, on the reverse strand, counting down.
CCCGTGTCTATTAAAACTTTGAAAAAATCATACCGGAACATTCAAATCTGCATTCGCGCTGCTGCTGATCCAGAGAGCAGACAGTTAACCTGTTTAGGTAAGAAAAAGCTTCACAAACAGTCTTTTCAACTACACAGTATTATTTCTGTCTTACAGTCATTCATAGAAATACTGGGATAAAAGTTTATAGTTCGGCTACAAACATTGATGTCTATGGTAGCGATCAAAATAGAGCCACTCATCTTTTGAAAGTAACTGGCGCTTCAAATAACGTTTGTGTCGATTGCATCGTTTCGCCACTAGGTGACGACAAGTGACTGTTAAACAATGTGTTTGTCATTGAATCATTCATTCGAGATTCGTTCAAAAACACTGATTAATCTATTAATGAAACAAGTGAGGTATGAGTGAGTCATTGAATCATTAATACAAACCAATTTTTCATAATTTTAATTCTAAAAGTTGGTGTATTAAATACGCTATATTTTAAATACTTATACCCTGGGTTTCACAGACAAGGCTTAAGCCTAGTCCTAGACAAAAATGTAAGTCTGAGCTGTTTCAACTGAAAGAATCTCACACTGACTGATCTTAAAATATATCAGTGCCTTTGTTTTGTCTCAGGATGCACACCAGTAATGTTTTTTTCTAAGCATGTTTATAAAAATTGCTTAAATGTCTTAATTGAACTATGATCTAATCCTGGCTTAGTCTAAGCCCTGTCTGTGAAACCGGGCCATACTGTATTATATATTAAAATGGTTAATAATTCATTTAAATTTAACACTTTTAAATAGACTGCAGCAATTAATATTTTGTCACACATTATTTTGTTTAGTTCAGAATCGTGATCTCTATTTGAGACACAAAAATCGTGATTCTCAATTTATCCAGAATCGTGCAGCTCTACATGGTACCATTACAGCAGCAAAGGCTCGGCTAATCAGGTTGGTCCGTTCGTCAGTATTTGCACTGGGCCTCATTATGCCATCATCAGCATCAGTCAATAGTCAGGTTTCTTTAGAGGTGAGCTCTGACCCTCGGGTCAAAGAGCTATTGTTAAGGAGCTAATCAACTCAACTAACCTTTGACCTCCCTCTGGTTAATAAGTACAAGAACATGTGGCACATCTTACACTGTTTTAGCCCTAACATCTCTATTACAATAACAAAGAAATGTGGGTACAAATGCTTTAATGCTGAAAAAGATGTAGGTGTACTGGTTATATACACATACTGCGGGTCAAAAGTTTGGAGTAATTACAATTATTAAGCATATTAGAATGATATTGGAGGATCATGTGACATTGAGGGCTGCTGAAAATTCAGCTTTCTTATCAGAGGAATAAATTACATTTTAAAATATATACCAATCAAAAACAGTTCTTTTAAACTGTAATAACATTTCATAATATTTATATTTTTCATTAAATAAATGCAGCCTTGGTGAGCATAACAAAGACATAAAAAATAAATCTGAATAATTCCATGCTATTGACCGGAAATGTACATGACATAAAATGTTTTTGCATTCAGTCTAAAAGACTGAAAATAAAAAAAGAACAAAGAAATAATAAATAGCCAGTTTGAAACTGGACTAGATCTACACAGTGCCATTATCTCAGACATGGGAGCATTATTAAACCCTGTTATGCTGTCAGAAAAATCTCATTAAAATGCTTAATATGCAAACAATATCAAGTTAAAAAGGTCAATGTAATTCATTAGAACAGAAGTGAAGCCGCAGGAGCCTCCAGATCACCTGTCGGGCGAGATGAGAAAAGCCACCAGATGTCCTCTCTGTCAGCATTCTGCTCTGTCCTTAATCAGTCAATTAAATCAATGTTTCAGTTACAGGAACACTGTACAAAGACACTCACATGTGGACGTGAGGGGGCTGGAAGCGGCTTTGGTTAATGTTGTAGTGGGTGAAGGCCTGGGTTGGGTTGGAGCTGTACTCATCCACAGAAATGGTGACCTTCCCCTGGGAGGATATTCTGCGAGCCATGGCACCTCTGGATGGGGCATGAGCAGGTCACAGTGGTGCAGTGCAGATCCGGTGAGCGAGCATCCTTTAATCCCAAGGCTTGGATCTGAGTCACCACAAACAGAGATGCCAAAATGATAATGATGCGAATCAAAATACAGTTAAACGAGATGGTACTGAGACAGTATCAACAACTTATTAAGTGATCGAATCACAAGCTCCTCCATGCACTTTTGGTAGAAATTCTCTAATATCTGGAAAAAAAAAAAAAAAAAAAGTCAGTTCAGCAGTACATTTTTACGGATCCCCTAAAAGAACATGGTGATGAAAAAAATACACTATGAGAGAAGAAAAATATATTTCAGTGCTTTTACATTCGGTCACGAAATGCTTAGGTTCACCCCTCCCCATCATTCTTTTGCACTTTGGTGGTGACTGAAATGATATCAGCTGGGAGGAAAATATATTTAATTTCTTTTGCTACTGAATACTAAATTTCTCAGGGAATGCGATACGTTTGTGAGAAAACACTGAAATTCAGTTTTTCCTTGCATATCTTTTTTCGTCCCTTTGAAAAGTATTATATGTTAATCTTAATTTTTGGTATTTTTAAATTTATTAAGTAAAATTAAGTTCTTTTCATATCAACGCAAACAAGAGTTTTAGTCCAGTATTCATTTTATGAGCATAAACTCTTTCATAGATGGCTAGAACTTTAGAAGTCGCCAAAAAAATGCTCAGAAGAACAAAGAACCGGTAAGAAAAAAAGAAGTGAATAGCAACTTAAAGCAAAACATATTACACTGTAGCTAAATATAACCTCTAACTAGTCCATAAAAGTAACATGGAATAATAGTTATATATAATGATTAATATTTTTGCGTTGGGGTCCTAACTAGCCAGAATATATTTTATGTTAATGACCAACTAATTGTACATTATTCCATACATAATTTATTCTTCTTAATGTTTTCTGATGTTGAAAACCTATACTCTGCTTCTTGTTTGTTCTTGGAAAATAGATTTCCGACTGTCAAATGCACCTTTCCCACAATGCTTTACAGCCTTCTCCCTAAAACAAAGAAACCTCAATTCATTGTTTAAAAAATGAATGTCTATTTATCGATCTTAAGTCGCGTTAATACGTTATGCAAGTAATTCAACACACACAAGATTTGTTTTAAGAACAAATCTCCCTCATTGTTACCTGCATTCGTTTATTTCGTTCAGCTGCGCCGCCTCACGCCGTCTCTGGCGGGCTAATCTTTTGCCATAAACTTGAACTTTTCGCACCCTCCCTGGACGACTTCAGACCGGCCACATTAATAACACTTATGACCAACAGCCTGCGGTGAGCTGGCAGCCTCCGGTTCCATAATTATCTGTCAACAAAAGCCAAGCTTCTAAACTGGCGTCAGACTGCACGAGGAAAGTCTATATTTCATTGTACGGATAATGCGAAATCTGTTCTGCTTACTATGAGGCAGCTAAATTAAAACCGTTCATTCAAATAGCACAAATAAGCCGTTGATAACGCATAATTTGTGCACAAAGCAAGGCAGGAGCACATAAAACCCGATAAATATTACCGCTTTCCATGCAATTCCTTTATTCAGACGCCGAGCTATGAACGTGAAAGAAACTTGACGGCGCGAAAATGTTACAACGTATTGCTGCGAAAATGTTCAAATGTATCCGTTGCGCTGATGTAAAATGTTACAATGTATCCGAGGCAACGTTCTAAGCGGTTTCCCTCGAACATGATAAGCGGCCACCTCTAACCCATTACCGCTTTGTGCCTCGCTGTTTTCCCCCCAGCTATCTTCTTCAAAAGCGACTTGAGTGTACCTTCTCTTTTGGCCCAAAACCGCTCGGGGGTTGTCCGCTGATGTGTCAAAGACGACGGTCATTGGATATTTCGGAAGCCGTGAGGGGTTGAGGTCGCGGCGGGCAGGGCAGAACCTTCGACCCCCGGGTCTCTCTCCACTAGCACTCTCACTGAAATGCGACAGACGAGGAAGGAGGGAGACAGGAGAGAGACGACAGCCTAGACGTGGGAAGAGGGGGAGCCCGATAGAGACGAGTGCAATGAACGTGCGCTGCCACTGGGGTCAGAGAGCACAGCAGTCGAGTCGAGGGGTAAAAAGACGGACGGCCATTGGGTGGCACCTTTCACCGGAAACGCACGCGATAGGTCAGACAGCCAATGAATTTGGCAGCTTTTTTGCGTACACTTTATAAAGCAAATAGACTGTCATTAGGGTCGATTTTGTATTTGGGTTATGGTCGGTTTTTATAAGCAACAGCTGGTTCATATGTCAGTTTGGCTTTTATGGTCTACAACAGTCTACAACTTTTTAATGCTGAATACAGAAACACCTTCCTAACCTCGATATACATATACAGTATAGAGAGAGAGAGAGAGAGAGGTGTGTGTGTGTGTGTGTGTGGTCAGCTATCCTCATAGGGACTTTCAAACCGTATTTTCTATCGCCCTACACCAACCCTACACCTAAACCTACCTGTCACAGGAAACAAGTTTTTACTTTCTCAAAAAACTCATTCTGTATGATTTATAAGGTTTTGTACCCATGGGGACCTCATTTTAGGTCCCCACCATGACAGGAGTCCCCATGAGTCTGTGTGTATTCAGGTTTACGTCCCCACCAGGATATATAAACCAAACCGTGAGAACCAAACTGTGTGACAGAGAGAGAGAGTGAGAGTTGTGTTATGTTAAAAATATTTTTTTTCTACTCACTAGAATGTATAAACCTGAAAAAAAAATTCAAATGTACCCAAATAACAAATATTGTTCCATGGCAGTTTTGTAGAAAACTTTACAATCCCTAGTAAATAAAACAGTGACATCAAATTCAGCAAATAAAATGTATTTATTTATTTAATATCTTACACATCAACTTTTTTTTTTTTTACTGTTGCAACCTGCTTGAAACTTACTAATAAATGTGCATCAGTTTACAGAGTTCATAAAAGCATGCATTGCATCTGGTTAATGTTAGCATTACAAAACATTCAACTCATTTTTCATTAGCAGCAAGATGGACTACTGTAAGTCCTGACCGGCCTTTCCAAAAAAAAAAAACAACATTAGACAGCTGCAGCTCATACAGAATAATTCATACAGAAGCAAATAAACTGAACTTATCACCTCATCCTTAGACTTCCAGTCACATTTAAAACTGATTTTAAAGTTTGCTTATTTGTAAATCATTGCAGTAATGCTTGTAGAATATAAATATATAGACCTCTTATGCCACCTACAGCTGTAACTGCTCATGTATTATTGCACTGCATTATTTACTTTCACTTCATTAGTCCATTTATTTATATTTTTTTTCCTATAAACAATTTTTTGTTTTTTTAGTCATAAATTCACATTTATGTACTTAAAAATGTTCAACTAGACTTTTATCTCTTATTTTCTTTATGATGCAGATGCAAAGCACTCTGAAATACCATTGTGTAAAAAATGTGCTATATATAAATTAAACAATGTTTAATTATTTAAGTAATGCAGTGACACCACTGAGTGAAAGAGACTGAACCTACACATTTGCAGGTGCACACTGAGCCCATGATTCCTTGCTTGGCCACGTTGTCATTACTGACTGAGGATGTGTGTGTGTGTGTGTGTGTGTGTGTGTGTGTGTGTGAGAGAGAGAGAGAGAGAGAGAGAGAGAGAGAAGAGGCATTCTTTGAAGAACAGAGGGTGAGAGAGGCAGGGAAAGCAAGCTGAAAGAAAAATTCACTTCCATGGCAACGAGGCTGTTCAGGCTTCCGTGCCTTCTGTCATCCAGCTCTATACTGACAGAGCCTGGCATCATCAGCACTGCACTCTTGTCTGTTCTGCACAGGAAAGCGAGCGTCAGATCATTACTGCTGTTTTCTATTCAGAGCCCAGTTGTATTGGTGTATGTGGGATTGCGGACGTGCTGGTGGGTGGGTGTTTTGCTTGGTTCTATAGCAATATTAGATGTCTTTGTTGTGCATATTCATCCCTGAGCCTTTTTTGGTGGATAAAATATGTGATGAATGCTCTCAAAGGATGGATTGAGATCAACTCCTCTCATGTTAGGATGATTCTCCCTCAGGAGATGTACCATATACAGCTTTGTGATGTTGTGCTGCTTGATTCCCTGTTATATGTTCGGGGGGGTGGGGGTGGGGGGT
>JAFVLL020013620.1:0-11378 GCA_021397915.2 Tor tambroides | reverse complement strand
ATTTTACATAAACATTACACAGGAATGACCAATTCTTCAAACTTTGTAAGCACTGTTGTGGAGAGCAATTTAACATTAACACACACTTGTTTGTAAGTACTACATATTTACCACGTGTATACCAAGTACAGTATGTGTCTTGTTTGTTACCACATAATAGCACATTTTTCCGTAGGTGCTACATATTTACCATGTATATACATTAGTTAGTACAGTAAAGTATCTAATTAGTTACCATGTACGGGCACTACCTGTAAGTGACCGTTCTTACCCACACTTGTCTGTATGTACAATCTAATTATCATGCATGTACGATTGTTAAGTACAGCCGTGTTTTACTTGTTACCATTTACATACACTTCAGGTAAGTACTTTGTGTTACCACTCATTTGCCTGTAGGTACAAGATATTTACCATGTATGTACCAGGGAAGTAGACGTACTGTAAAATAAAGTGCTACCGAACTTTCAGTGGAGCCTGGTGTGGAAGAGGGAGATGGAGAGGGGGGAGTTAATGAACAAGGAGATAAGTTTGGTCAGGGTGGTGTCATTTACTGTCTTTGGAGATCTCTTATCCAGATTGGTTTTATTGTTTTGTTGCATAGCATCTGTTTTGTGTGAGTTCCTGATGTTTTCATGAGGAGATCATTTTGCCTCTTACCACTTCAAAATAGAAAAGGTCAGAGAGTAAATAGCAGAGGGCCAGGCTTGTGATGATGTAATTAAAGTACTATATACACAAAATGCTCATAGAACACTTATTCATTACTTGAGTTCTGTGTGAAGTGCTTGTGTTTAAACAGGCAGGATTGTATTTTTACTGATGGACTAAACACTGGTTAGTGTAACAGGGCTGGAATGAGGATGTTTTATACAGCCTGAGATCTTAGGGGAATTCATAGCATAACTTTATGACAGGTTTATGATAAGGGGACACACCTGTATTGAATGAGTCTTGAGTCATATTGTGCTTGTATGTTCTGAACTGTGTTTTGTCACAATTGCTGTTGGAGGAATGTATCAGTATTGTCAGATTTTGCTGGATATTGATCTGATAGTGAAACAAGGGAACTTAAAAGGATGGTGGGATACTTGATGGTCTGAGTTTGTGCACTGAGTGTTTCTAGCACTTTTTAATGGCTGAGAGATGTTGAAGGCAAATGCCCGCAGGTAGAAATCTTTCGCTGGATCCGAGACAGAACCAATGATCTCTTCAAGCAAATGCTCCAGCTGCTCTCAAATGTCAACTAGAAAACACAGAAAACACACAAATCCCACAGAACAGAAGAGTAAAGCAGATATCACAGATTGTCTTTATCATGGAGTTTACTTACGGTCTCTGGCAAACTCCTTCCAGTTTTGTGACGTGTCCGGCCGATGGCTTACAGAAGCTTCTGGAAAGGTTCCCATCAATAATGTGCCACGTCACTGAAACAGAAACACACACACTCGCCTCATTCATACATACTGAGAAAGACATTATGTGCCTAATGTTTGTTAAAGTTAATGAAATACTTTAAAAATGTTAAAATTAAACAATGTTACTTCATTGTGATAACGAGTGATGGATCTGTGTTTGGTGAATGCTCTTTTGTGTTCCACAGAAGAAAGTTGCAAACAGATTTGGATAAAAGCATCTTCCTCCTTATTCTTTCTTCCTTTCTTTCTCCTTTTCCGTTCATACCAATGAACTCGATCACCATGAGCATGAGGCAAACCACATTAAACGCTGAGTGCTGTCCAAACGCGTTTCAGCACAAGGATTGAATCAACCATCATTAGAAGAGGTTTTCCAGCCCAAAGTGGATCCAACAGTTCAATCTCAATGACCCAAGAACTATCAGGCAATGGAAGCTCCTGGAAATCCAACTGTAAAACAATTCCATCACCTTCTTCCTAGGCCTCGCTCTTAAAGATGATAGATGAACTCTTTGAAAGATGAAGTTGCAAGCTCAAGGATCTTCTCTCTTCTGTTGAACTTCAGCGATACTGAAGTTTGTCCAAACGGCTGTAGTTTCATATAGACGACCACTATCAACTAGACCACACTTACACATACAGTCATTTCAGTAAATAACAACACGCACAAAAGAAGTGTCTTTTTTTTTTATTATTCATTTAAAAGTGGCTTCAGTCAAACAATTTCTCCTCCTTTCTGGATTGGAGAAGATACACCCGGCCGGAGCAGTGAAGCAATCTGCTGCATTTTTTAACCAAGTTGAACAGACTTGTACCAATTTGCCACAAAACTGAAATCAGGTGAATCCAGTTAAACCCAGCTGAGGACAATTCAGATCCAATCTGGATTGTTGATAAAATGAGCAATCCTGCTTGCCAAAGAAGTTGTGCACACTGCCAAAGCTTTGGAGAAGACCGTGCTCTCCGGGTCACTGTGGTGGTGTCTTCATCATGTTGTTGATCCTCTGCTTTGGTCCAGCTTTTTAACTCGTTGAACACTCGAATCAAAGATTTTATGCCTGATCCGATTTGACGCAGAGCTAAACTCCGCTGCAGCCAGCTGAAACTTGTTGAGAATAGCCGAATAAAGTTCAGTGCACCTGAAAGAATCTGGAATATATATAGAACCAAACCACAGACACAAGTAAAACGCCGCTTTATCTTCAAAAAAGACAAAGCTGGCTGGTTTACTGTGGTGGCTGACTCTGGTATAGCGTCGAGTACTGGCATGTTGACTTCAGTGAATTCTGGTGAAGCACAAGACATGCTGACGAAGAGAGAATCCAACTGGCTGCTTTGGGGAAGAGTGTCTCCACCCGCCTGTGGGGTCGGTCCTCCGTTGTTCGTTGCTCCCGCTCCTGGGAGGAGAGTGTCTCCACCCGCCTGTGTGGTCGGTCCTCCGTTGTTCCTCGCGTCCGCGCCTCGGAGGAGCGTGTCTCGACCCACCTGTGGGGTCGGTCCGCCTTTCTTCCTCGCGTCCGCGCCTCGGAGGAGCGTGTCTCGACCCTCCTGTGGGGTCGGTCCGCCTTTCTTCCTCGCGTCCGCGCCTCGGAGGAGCGTGTCTCGACCCATCTGTGGGGTCGGTCCTCCGTTGTTCGTTGCACCTTGGGCAATAGTGTCTTGACCTCGCTTTGCCATTGGAGAAGCGAAGCACTGCAAGTCAGTGTGGTTGGGGTAGCGATGTAGCAAAAGTATTTACCTGAATACCAGACCTCTTACCTGTGTCCTTCTCCACCCGAAATAAAGAGTGCACAAGCTGCTCCAGTATATATAGGGCTGGGTGTCAGAACGCATCCAATGAAAAGTCACCAGTGATCTCATGAGATTTGACGTCAGGTGGTGGAAAATTCCAGTCCAACACCAAAATTACTTTCATTTTCATGGAAGAGAAAACATTTCCAGGAAAGATGTTTGACGTTATTCTTCTCTATGCTCTTTCCATCAATGATCAAGCAATTTATGTTTTTGGAAACATGCTTTAGCAAAGACTTTATTAGACAGAGATTAAATTGGAAATACAGTAACTCTAAAAAAACACCACTTTTATGCCTGTGAATCTTAAAAACTAGTGCTGGGCAATGAATAATCACATCCAAAATAAAAGTTTTTGTGTACATAATGAATGTGTGTGTACTGTGTATATTTGTTTTATATTATGCTTAAATACACACACATGCATGTATATATTTAAGAAAAATTTTATGTTTATATATTAAATATATTTAAATATAAACTAAATTATATTAATATAAACATATACATGTAAATATTTTCTAAATATATACTGTGTGTGTGTATTTATATATACACAATAAATATATAAGTACACAATATAAATATATTATATACGCAAAAACTTTTATTTTGGAGGTGATTAATCATTGCCCAGCACTATAAAAAACACTTTTACGTTTGTCCAATACACTGCCTTATATTAATTTGAATCATTTAAAATAAAATAAAAAATAGAACATGAACGTTAACCTCAGTAAAACAAAACAAAAAATGCAAACATAAACATTAAAAAACAGAGATTGCTATTAATGTTTTCTGTGTGCTTATCTTTTAAAAGGAGTTAACTTATCGAGTAAACTGGAAAAAGTTTAACTGCCAATTATTCAGCTGCTGAAATGTTCCAAAAACTCTCAGTAGACAAAACTTGCATAAAACATTTTGAAAGCTGAAAAGGACATGATCAGTCAATCAATCAATCAATCAATCAATCATTTTCATTTGCATTTGCATAAAATTCAATACAACATCTACCCCAGTGTGCGTTTACTGATGGACTAAACACAGGTTAGCATGAGTGGGCTGTAATGGAGGTGTGTTTGTACTGGGATCTTAGGGGTATTCATAAGCAGAGCTGTAGAACAGGTTTATCGATGGGACACACCTGTACTGAATGAGTCATAGTGTACTTGTAGGTACTGAAGTGCTTTGTAACAATCTTTCTTGGAAGATTATATTGTTTTTTAAGATTATATTTGTTACCAGCAGTTTTTTTTTGTTTGTTTGTTTGTTTATTTGTTTTTGGGCACAAACACAATACCATAATTTAAAAAAAAAAAAACTTCCTAAACAACAGAACAACACAACACAAAGGACAACATAGTTCTGTTGTCCTTTGTGTTGTCTTGTTCTGTTGTACTGTATTTCCAATTTAAGCTCTGTCTAATAAAGTCTTTGCTGAAGTGTGTTTCCAAATACAATGTAAAGAACACACACATCAACATATATTAGTTTATCTTACATATGTAATGACTGTCGACATAGACAAATATATGGTAGTCAACTGCTTTTTGGCACAAATAGAACAGTCAGGGTTTAGTTGCCATTTCTGGTGATCTCCTTCCTGCTTAATGCCCTTCAGAGCTTTCTGTCTCGCTTCAGAGCTTTCTGTCATTGGCCATCACAGAAGCTTCTAGAAAGTTCCAGTCAATAATGTGCCACGTCACTAAAACAGACATAAGACAAACTCACCTCATTCACACATGCTGAGAAACACATTATGTGCCAAATGTTCATTAAAATAAATGAAATACTGCTGTTAAAATTAGATACAGTTACTTCCCCGTGATAAGGGTAAATGCAATTTTTGTAAAAAAAAAAAATTCCAACTAACTTGAGGTTAGTTCTTCATGATGGTGCCGCACATGCCTAGAATCCATCTGGCGAATCTCCGCTCTCTATCCAACAAAACGGACAAACTCCTTCTGCTCTCCCGGGCAAATAAGGATTTTTCACACTCTGCTGCTTTTGTGTTTCACAGAAAACTGGCTGAATGACGACATTCCAGACAGCGCGTTAAATCTGCCGGGCTTTCAGCTGTTTAGAGCGGACCATGATGCAGAATCAACAGGGAAATCACGTGATGCTTCTACATCAATGAAAGGTGGTGTACAGACGTAAAAGCATTAAAGAATATGTGCTGTCCCCATCTGGAAGCGCTTTTCATTAACTGTAAGCCATTATATTCGCCGAGAGAGTTTTGTTCTTTCATTCTCGTAAGATTTTACATTCCTCCACAAGCACATGTGAGCTTGGATTTGCAAAAACTTGCTGATCAGATCACAGAGACAGAACAACAACACATGGACTCTGTTATAATCATTCTTGGGGACTTTAAAAAAATAAATCTTTCCAATGAACTGCCAAAATACAGACAGAATGTCACATGTCCCACTAGAGACAGTAATATATTGGACAATTGTTAGACCACAATAAAGAATGCATTTCGCTCTGTCCCCAGAGCAGCTGTAGAACTCTCTGATCACAGTTTAGTTCATCTTATACCAACCTACAGGCAGAAACTGAAATCAGCTAAACCTGTATTAAGGACTGTAAAAAGATGGACTAATGAGGCAGAGCGGGATTTACAAGCCTGTGTCGACCTTACTGATTGGAGTGTTTTTGGAGCTGCTGCCACCGATCTGGATGAGCTCACAGAGACTGTAACATCATATATCAGTTTCTTTGAAGACGCGTACATTCCTACCAGGACTTATTTAACATTCAGCAATGATAAGCCATGGATCACAGCAAAACTCAGACATCTTCGCCAGGCCAAAGAGGATGCCTACAGGAAGGGGGACAGAGTCTTGTTCAATCAGGCCAGAAACACACTGAATAAGGAGATTAGAGTGGCTGACATTACAAACTACAAGACACCACCCCCCCAGCACTGGGGTGAATCAACAACTTGCTGAAAACCTGAATGAGTTTTATTGTAGATTTGAAACCTGTCTGACACCCCACACCCACTCTGAGCATCTCTCTACGCAACTGTAAACACCTCCAGCAATGCCACTCTCTGCCAGCTGGCCTCCATCTTCTCACAGATCTTCAACAGGTCACTGGAGCTGTGCAAAGTCTCTGCCTGCTTCAAACTCTCCACCATCATCCCTGTCCCAAAGAAACCCAAGATAACAGGACTTAATGATTACAGACCTGTTGCTTTAACGTCTGTGGTCATGAAGTCATTTGAAAGACTGGTGTTGGCAGTTATGTCAAGTTTGCACTTTTTATAATACAAACTGCTTAAGACTATTCAGTGACCTGATTCAAAGGTATCAAACAGCCTGATCAATGTATTTTTATTTTTGTTGACTGAGAGTGTTGAAATTGAAAGCAGATCCCACTCCTTGGAGATATTGAGAGAACATTAATCATCTTTTTAATAGGAGGATTTGGAGGACTGATGCATTTTGGTCATTTATGGTCAACAGTTGTAGTTTCTGATGCCTTTTCCACAGGTCCCTTTTAAGTTGGCACTCAGAGAAATTCTATACAACCACTGCAAACTAGATTGCACCAGAGAAGTATCACACACAATCATTTCAATAAATAAAACACACAACAAACAATGTTACTTTTTATTTTTTTTTTATTTTTAGACTGCCAAGAAGTTACAGCCACAGACAGAATCCAGGAAGTTATAAGTTTGAAACCTGAAAGGACCCACCGCCTGCTTGAAAGAAGGCAATGAATTGGGTTATTTGAGTCGAAATTGGTCGATTCCTCATGCCTTAGTGTAACTGAGCCACTCTTATGATCTCCACAATGCATTTTTGTGTTGAGCCATTTTTTCCATCATCGTCTTGAACTAGCATATCATCACTTTGCCGTACTGATTTGTCGTAGTATTTTAACATCATGCTATACTGTTATTAAATTGCTACGTCCTTGTGTTACTGAGCCATTGAATGGCTGACAATTAAATTCCCTGATTTTATTAACAAAGTTTTTTACAGCTGAAAATATTTGAAACTAGTTTTCTCCAACTGAAAACTGTAGAGCATAGCTCATCTATAGCTAACGCAATCTGGTATATACAGTGCCCTCCACTAATATTGGCACCCTTGATAAATATGAGCAAAGGTGGCTGTGAAAATAAATCTGCATTGTTTATCCTTTTTCATCTTTCATTCAAAAAATTCACAAAATTCCAACCTATCATTGAAGTAAAACAATTGAAAGTGGGGTGAAAATCTCATTGTGAAATAAATGCTTTCTCTAGTTCATGTTGGCCACAATAATTGGCACCCATTTATTGCAACGTCCTTTTCCCAGGGTAACAGCTCTGAGTTTTCTCCTATAATGCATGAAGAGTCTGGAGAACACCTGATAAGGTGTTCATACAGCATCTCTCCAGATCCTTCAGATTCACGGCTTCTTCTCTTCAGTTCACCTCACTAATCTTCTGTAGGGTTCAGGTCAGAGGACTGGGACAGCTGTGGTAAAAGATTCATTTTGTGCTCAGTGACCCATTTTTGATTTTGATTTTGATGTTTGTTTTGGATTGTTGTCCTGGTGGAAGATCCAAACACGGCCCATTATAAGATTTCTAACAGAGTCAGTCAGGTTTTGATTTTTTATCTTTTGGTATTTGATGAATCCATGATGCCATGCATCTGAACAAGATGTTCAGGACCTCTGGCAGAAAAACAGGCCCACAATATTAAAGATCCAGCAGTATATTTAACCATGGACATGGGGTACTTTTTATCGCTGTTTGTACTAAACTTATCTGGTGGGTTTGCTGCCAAAAAGCTCTTTTTTTAGTTTCATCTGACCATAGAAGCCAGTGCCATTTTAAGTTCCAGTCGTGTCTGATAACTGAATATGCTGGAGCTTGTTTTTGGATGAGCTAGGAGAATTTTCCTTGAAACCCTCCCGAACAACATGTGGTGATGTAGGGGCTGTTTGACAATTATTTTTAAGGTTTTCTGTCCCCGAGACTCAACTATATTCTGCAATTCTCCAGCTGTGATGCTTGGAGAGTCTTTGTCCACTCAAACTCTCCTCCTCACCGTACATTAGGACGATATAGACACATGTCCTCTTCCAGGCAGATTTTTAACATCTTTAGTTGATTGTAAATTCTTAATTATTACCCTGATGGTGGAAATGGGAATTTTCACTGCTCTAGCTCTTTTCTTAAAGCCACTTCACTAATTTGTGAAGCTCAATTATCTTTTGCTGCACATCAGAAATGTATTCTTTGGTATTACTCCTTGTGATGGATGATTAAGGGAATTTGGCCTTCGTGTTCCTCATATTTATAATCCTGTGGAACAGAAGTCATGGCTGGACAATTTCATAATCCCCATGGTGTGCTAAAAAACGTAAATATGAATGGGAATATACTTCAGAGATATTTTACTCATAAGAATTTCTAGGGGTGCCAATAATTGTGGCCAACACTCATTGGAGAAAAACATTTATTTCATATTGAGATTTTCTCCCCACTTTCAATTGTTTTACTTCAATGATAGGTTAGAATTTTGTGAATTTTTTGAGCGAAAGATCAAAAGGATAAACAATACAGATTTATTTTCACAGCTGCCTTTGCTCATATTTATCAAGGGTGCCAATATTAGTGGAGGGCACTGTAGATAAAATAAGCATGACGGCATCATAAATATGCATTGGTGTATTTTTACGAGTAAACTGCTGCTGGATTCTTGAGAAAGACAAAGCCAGTGGGTTTTCCGTGGTCGCTGATACGACTGAAGAGCCAGAAAGAGGCATATTTACCATGCATTGACCCGTCATTTGAGCTTGGTCGAGAACGTTAAACACGCGGGTCGAAGTAGTCGTATGCATCATTGTTTTGTCCATGTGGTTGTCCTAATTAGATATCGTGTCGCAATAGAGATTGTGTCGTAATCGTCAGACTGTGCGAGAACCTTAACCAGATCGTCTGTCGTAATCGTCGTATGTGTCGCTTAGTTGCGACTCAGTTGCCACTTCAATATATGGGCCTCACCTAAACGTCATCAGGTTCTTATTGGCCAGATGAAAATATCATCTATCTACTAGCCAATGAAAAGTCATCAATGATCTCAGGTGATCTGACGACAGAAGGTGGAAAAATTCCAGGAGGGAAGTGCATTAACATAGATCCATGCAAAACATACTCAAATCATATGAAAACATGCACCTGGGTTCATGACTCATTTTTTCCATGGAATTTTTGTGAAGCCTTAGGCATAAGCACACTATAGCAAGATTAAACTAATCTAACTTTCATTTTCTTTGAAATGAGAACATTTACAGGAAACATGTTTCACTCTGTTCTTGTTCTTATTATAAAAATTTGATCACCCAATCTGACAACAAAACAAAACAAGACTGATTAATGCACCACCTTATACTGTAATCTTGACCAGCAATTTTAATATAATATAATGTGATATTATGAATGATTAAGTCGAGTATAAAACATTACAACACTCGACCCAGAAGGTTGGGTTAAACGTTTAACTCAGCTGTTTGCTGAAAACAACCCAATCGCTGGGTTTGTCCATAGAATTGAAATTGAAATATAATTGAATTGAAATTGAAAGCAGCTCCTACTCCTTGGAGGTATTGAGAGAACATTAATCATCTTTTTAATAGGAGGATTTGGAGGACTGATGTATTTTGGTCAGATCCAGAATCTTGTGGCTGAGTTGAAGTTGAAGTCTTGTGTTGCAGCTCTTTTTTAAAGGTGCAGACGTTATATGCTATATGTACTTAGTGCTGACGTTGTCGCCCTGTGATTTCATTGCATGGAGTAACCAAGATATAAGTAAACCAACTTGTGAAATAACAGATCAACATTTCTGCAGAACTGTAACACACTGCACACATTCAGAGACTCTGATCTGATCTGATCTGATCAAGGCTCTGCCCAGATTCTGCCAAGTGTTTTATACACAGTCACATTAAAAAGCAAAAAATTTCAGTCAAGATGTTCACTTCAAATTTATATAACTGCAGTGCAGTGGCTCTATGTCTGGAAAACTACAATATAGCATATTTAAAGAACAGGAGAACAAGAATATGATTAAGCCTACACATACATCATTTACAACAACAAAATTGCAAATAACTGTAAAAATGTAAAAACAGTGTTATGGATCTTCTTCTCTTCTGTTTTGTTAAGTCTTTTTTTTTTTTTGTTCGTTAATGTGTACATTTATCACCTCTGAAATATGACATTTGTCCGGATCCCACGCCGTTCACGTCCATAAACACGTCTGCTGTAGTTTACAAACTACATGATTTACCTGGAAGTTATGGCTGACAACAAAATCACATCAAATACAAATCAAAATGGCATAAAGTGATTTTGTAATGTTTACAGTTGAACCCATCATGCAGCAGACAGTGTGACATGTACAGAAAACATCATAAGTGCTGATATCAGTGCATAGAAAACCATGCTAACATTTCAGGTGTATAAAGTGCACAAACACACCAGACCGAGACAGCAGTGCAATTTAGCATTAAGAGAGTAAGAGAAACACACACTCACACACACTCAGGTTTCTCTGGCTTTCATTGGGGATCTGGTCCTGATAGTACTGAATCATGTCATACGTTTTGCTCCTGGAACAAATGAAGAACACAACATAAATAACATGACATGAAATGTAACGTGAGGTAAGACTCAAACCAGTGGAGTGCAGTTCTGGTGATGCACAGGGATGAGAGGATGGACAGAGGGATTTGATGATTAACAGTTTTCAAATCCAGCAGATAAATCTAGCAGAATGAGAAATGATGATATGGACTCAGCTCTTGCACTTCGTAACAATCCAGTGACTCACAGCTAGGCGGTTTCAGTTGAATGGCCACTTTTATTCCTGACTGGTTATTCCCCAGCTGGTTGTTCTGTGAGAAGGAAGACACTTGGGTGAAAGCAACGTGTTCAAGTGATTTTGCAATGAAAGGGAGGAGAGAGACGGGCATGTAGCTTTCAACAAGTGGGGTGTTAAGTGTAGGTTTTTTGAGCAGTGGGGTTACCTAAGCCTGCTTGGATACGGTGGGGAAAATGTCTGTGAGAAGAGATGTGTTGAAGATGTATGAGTGAAGGTATAAGTGCAGGAGAAATAGCTTGCAGGAGATCTGAGGTGATTGGGTCAAGAGGGC
>JAFVLL020013619.1:0-63084 GCA_021397915.2 Tor tambroides | reverse complement strand
ATATATATATATATATATGATTATAAATTATAAATTAAATCACAAATTGTACATTATCATTTAAAATAAATTACTGCAGTTCAGTTTCATGTCAACTACCCATGTTTAATGGTGAATGAGTACCATAATAAAATACCATGATATTTAGATAGAAATCAGTCCGTGGTATCACCATGATATCATGCCCAAACTACATGGTTGTGCCAGAGTGCTTTTTTTTTTTTGGAAAGTCATTGTGTTGACAACGATAAATTATGTATGAGTTCATAAATGTGTGTGTGTGTGTCTGTAAACCCTGATATATACTTTTTCCCCTGAGGCGCTTTCCCCCCCACACCATTTTTCTATCTTTTTAGATTGTCTGTCCCACTCTGTGCTGATAGCCCTTCTTGTACTTGTAATCCAGTTGGACAGTCTCACACAGGCCCCCCTCAGCTGGGCAGGATTAGCAGCAGACACGCACGTAACAAAGCCGAACATTTGGCTTTGGCTCACCAGGACTCTGTCCGATTTCTGGCACACTTTTGGAGTGTGTCATTCATCCCACTGCTATTGTTTAGCCCAGACAAATATCAAGGAGAGAAAGCAAAGCACGGCTAAATCATATCCCCCTTCTCTCCCACAAACACTTCCAGCCTCCGCCAGCACAGACAGACAGCAGGTCTTCCTAAAGCCTCACACTGAAGACTAGTCACAAACCCTTTATGATTAGCAAATCCACACTTCATTAAAACTGACAGTCTAAAAGATTTGGCGTTGTTTTCCAAAGATTTTTTTGAATTTTGGGAACATCACTGTCAGTTTCGAACAATATTTTTGTGTGTTTTGTTTGTTTGTTTAGATGTTTGTCGTAAAATTTTCTTCGCTTTCAATTTAAAATGATGTTTATGTTTATTTATTTGTTTGCTTATTATTTATTTGTTAAAACATTTTCCACAATCTCACATGATAATTGTTTGTTTTATTGTTTATTTGTTTATTTCAAAGATTTTCCACAGTTAGTGTCAAGGAATGTTTGTTTGTTTACTTGGATTTGTTTTAAAATGTTTCCAATTTCAATGTCAAACGCTTTGTTTGTTTGTTTGTTTATTTAGTTTATTATTTTAGTTTCAACATGTTTCCACAATGTCAAGTGACGTTTCTGTTTGTTTGTTTTATTTACTGTTTATTTTTAGTTTCAACAGTTTTTATCAACATCAAGCAATGTTTATTTAGTTGGTTTTGTTTATTTGATTTTATTGCTTGTTTGTTTTATGCTGTGTTTTAGTTAGTATAAGCTTTCATTTGTGTTCATGCGTAATGAGTTATCGCACTTGAGGACCATAACAAAAGTATGAATTTGATGGTATCTTCAAACACCGTTGGTTCTGATCGAGATGCTGCGGAGGGGAGGATTTGGTAGCTCTTCTCAAACTTCAGCTATATTAAAAAATGAGTGATAGATCCTTATATCAGGGCAGATAGATCCTAGGGCAGTCGTGGCCTAATGGATAGAGAGTTGGACTTGTAACCCAAAGGTCGTGGGTTCAAGTCTCAGGTCCGGCAGGGATTGTAGGTGGGGTGGGGGGGGTGAATAACCAGTCACCAATCTCTCCACTTTCAATACTACGACTGAGGTGAGACCCTTGAGCAAGGCACTGAACCCCCAAACTGCTCCCTGGGCGCCGCAGCATTGGCTCCGGGTGTGTGTTCACTACTGTGTGCATGCACTTGGATGGGTTAAATGCAGAGCACAAATTCCGAGTATGGGTCACCATACTTGGCCACACACCACTTGGCCACACACCACACCACACCACTGATGCCATTTTTAACTTTCCCAACTTTCAATCTAAGTTTCTCATTAGTTTGTGTGTCAGCTTTTCTACAGACCTCATTAAAGCGTATGTCCAAGTATGAGGGACTGCTTTGGGGAATAGTGTTAGTCTCGTCACTCTCATGCTTAGGCACGGTTCACTCGGCAAACAGCAGCAGCAAACCTCGCTACAGTGAGTTATGTCTTCTCCGTTCTTCATCAGCTAGAAGAAGCACAGCCTCAGGATAAGGTCATCCTTTTCTTCATCTCTCATCTTTATTCAGAAGCTGTTGCACACCCCCTTTTGCTCTCAGTCTATCTTGTCTTCACTTCTTTCTACCTTGTATGTCTGCAACATTGTAAATGAAATTATGATGGTATTTTCTATCACATCATAAAATTGTCATGATAGTACGCTGAAAATATGCATGTGCTATGCTTTGAAACATATTAATTCAAATCTTGCATACTATTTAGGATAGATAGCAATGCCCGAACTGACTCGTTTGGTCTCCAAACTTGAAGGGTGCTCACCTGGTGTCCTTAGTTCACCCTTCAAGCACATTATGCATGAAATAAATCTACATTTAACTGTGAGGTCACTTGTTTGAGAGTGCTTAGTTGGTCTAGTGGTACTGCTGTTGCATAAGGTTTAAAAGGTCTTATATTTGAATCTCAGATAAGCTGACTTTTTAAGAAAAAATAGCGGGGGTGCATTTGGTTGTGGATTTTTTTTACATTTTATTGGGCTTGATTATCTTGACCTTAGTTGTTCAGCATTGTTAACATTTAACATTTCATTCCTCCTTCACATTTGGCTTCAAGCAGGTGAAGAGACTTTTTCATGACCAGGCAGATGCAGAAGTGAGAGGGGGTGGCAGGGTGTCAAGTATGCAGAATGAGCTCACTAAATGTTACCACAATGGTTAAAGCAAATTGATTTTTTAACATAATTTTCTTCAGTAATACTAATATATTTGTGACCCCCCACTGAATCATTTTAACACTTAGGCTTTCTGCCAAATGTGGCCCCAGCAACATATTAGCAGTAAACATGTACCAATGCTGGCTCAGCAAAAGGAGCATCGAGTGCTAGAGAAGACTATCTGCCTGTGGATGTTGATTTGAAATGCATGTGTGCATATACACGCAATCTCCCCTACAAAGACATCTGTTTCTCATTTGTGTGACCTCAGCCAAGAACACTTCTGAAGGTGTGGAGGCCCAGATTAATACTAAACACTGAAACTGAGTACATGCGGGGGATGCAAAGTTCATCTGTCTGTCTGTCTGTCTGTCTGTCTGTCTATCTGTCTATCTGTCTATCTGTCGTTCTATCGTTCTATCTGTCTGTCTATCTATCTGTCTATCTGTCGTTCTATCTGTCTGTCTATCTATCTGTCTATCTGTCTATCTGTCGTTCTATCTATCTATCGTTCTATCTATCGTTCTATCTATCGTTCTGTCTATCTATCTGTCTATCTATCTATCTATCGTTCTATCGTTCTATCGTTCTATCTGTCTGTCTGTCTATCTGTTGATCTATCTATCTATCTATCTATCTATCTATCTATCTATCTATCTATCTATCTGTCTGTCTGTCTGTCTATCTGTCTGTCGTTCTATCTATCTGTCTATCTGTCTGTCTATCTATCTATCTGTCTATCTATCGTTCTATCTGTCTGTCTATCTATCTATCTGTCTGTCTGTCTGTCTGTCTGTCTCGTTCTATCTATCTATCTATCTATCTATCTATCTATCTATCTATCTATCTATCTATCATTCTATCTATCTGTCTGTCTATCTATCTATCTGTCTATCGTTCTATCTATCTGTCTATCTATCGTTCTGTCTATCGTTCTATCTATCGTTCTATCTATCGTTCTATCGTTCTATCTATCGTTCTATCTATCTATCTATCTATCTGTCGTTCTATCTATCTATCGTTCTATCTATCTATCGTTCTATCTATCATTCTATCTATCTGTCTATCTGTCTATCTATCTATCTATCTATCGTTCTATCTATCTATCTATCGTTCTATCTGTCTATTGTTCTATCTATCTGTCTATCTGTCTGTCTATCTATCTATCTGTCTATCTATCGTTCTATCTATCGTTCTATCTATCGTTCTATCTATCATTCTATCTATCTGTCTATCTGTCTATCTATCTATCTATCTATCGTTCTATCTATCTATCTATCGTTCTATCTGTCTATCGTTCTATCTATCTATCTGTCTGTCTGTCTATCTATCTGTCTATCTATCGTTCTATCTATCGTTCTATCTATCTATCGTTCTATCTATCGTTCTGTCTATCTATCTATCTGTCGTTCTATCTATCGTTCTATCTATCTATCTATCTATCTATCGTTCTATCTATCGTTCTATCTATCTATCGTTCTATCTATCGTTCTATCTATCTATCGTTCTATCTATCGTTCTGTCTATCTATCTGTCGTTCTATCTATCTATCGTTCTATCTGTCTGTCTGTCTATCTATCTATCTATCTGTCTATCTATCTATCATTCTATCTATCTATCTATCTATCTATCGTTCTATCTATCGTTCTATCGTTCTATCTATCTGTGTATCTGTCTATCTATCTGTTGTTCTATCTATCTATCGTTCTATCTATCGTTCTATCTATCTATCTGTCTATCTATCTGTCTATCTATCGTTCTATCTATCGTTCTATCTATCTATCGTTCTATCTATCTGTCTATATATCTATCTGTCTATCTATCGTTCTATCTATCGTTCTATCTATCTATCGTTCTATCTATCTGTCTATCTATCTATCGTTCTATCTATCGTTCTATCTATCGTTCTATCTATTTGTCTATCTATCTATCGTTCTATCTATCTATCGTCCTATCTATCTATCGTTCTATCTATCGTTCTATTGTTCTGTCTGTTCTATCTGTCTGTTCTATCGTTCATCTGCCTTTTTTCATTCATTGCATTAACCTATTTTTTGTTCATTTTATCTCTTCTGTAGTTCTATCGTTCTGTCCTTTTTTCGTATATCTCACAATTCTTTTTTTTCCTCAGAATTTTTAGATATAAACTTGCAGTTCTGACTTTCTTTTTTCAGAATTGAGTTTATATCTTGCAATTGTGAATTTTTTTTTCTCAGAATTGCGAGTTAAGTCAGAATTGTGAGAGAGAAACTCACAATTCTGAGAACATATCAGTCTCCCCCCCTCAGAATTTGACATTATAACTCGCAATTGCAAGTTTATATTTCACAATTCTGAGAGAAAAACTCAGAATTGTGAGGAAAAAGTCAGAATTAAGTTTTTTATCTTGCAATTCTGACTTTATTTCTTGCAATTGCGAGTTTATATCCCAATATTGTGAAATATAAACTCACAATTGCGAGTTATAATCACGCAACTCTGAGAAAAAAGAATTGCCAGTTTATATTTTTCAACTCTGACTTTATAACTCCAAAATTGCGAGTTTGTATTACGCAATTCTGAGAAAAGAAGTCAGAATTGTGAAATAAAAACTCGCTATTACCTTTTTTATTTTTTATTCAGTGACAGAAACAGGCTTCCATATTAAAGTGTACCGTAGGTGTCTAAATTTATTTGTTTATTTATTTTGTGGTCTGCTACCTTGCTAGACTACCTTATAACAAAAAAAAGGATCAGAAGTTGTTGCAAACTGGATTTGAATTTACGTCACTGGCACGGACGTCATAGCTCATTTTGTCAGAGAGGTTGGACTAACCATTAGATGACAGTACCCAACATTCTATTCTATTCTATTCTATTCTATTCTATTCTTCTGTAATGTCTCCATACTGTGAAGTCAGCTGCACAAAGACCCTTCAAAGAATTAATTCCACTGAAATCAACAGCCCACATCACCTTGTGCAGCAGCAGAACAAAGTGTGTCTCTATCCTGTGCTCTTTCACACACATAAACACACACAGCTCATACATGAAGCAGTAATTAGCAGCATCAGGGTGTGATCCCTCCGCAGTGTGGGTGTTGAGTGAGGCCTAAAATAATCCAGTGAAGAATGACGAATCCCTCGAATGAAACTCATTATCAGCTGCAGCGTTCCAGCAGGCTGAAGGCTCTGTGTACCTGAAACATATAATCACAGGCTTCCAAAAATCCCCTCAGTAACTCTTTGTCTAGACTTCAGAGCTGATGTGCGGCGAACATCACCAGTCGAGCTGCACTTTAAAGAGATCACACGTTTTAGGAATCAGTGTTGATAGGCAAAGGAGTTGTGGAGAAAGTGATTGTGTGTGTGTTGTTACAAGTCTTATAGATTCAAACATAGTGGCAACTGTCATCATGTACTCTACCTTTTTTTGCTCAGTGTTTATTAGTAGGAGAACTAGTATGCTAAAATGGCATATTTCAAGTTTATTATTATTATTATTGTTTTTCTATTTATTTATGCAGTTTCTGTAACTCAAAATGCAGGTGCATGGTGTTTCCATAAGTTTCCTCAGGGTTTTTTTTGCTTGCTTCTCACACTCTTGTATTTTCTTCCCTCTCTTTCTGCAGATCTCTCTATAGCCCGGTCCAGAACTGTACAGTCATGTTCAGGAACAGTCTGAAGATGCTGCTTGGCGGCAAATCCAACCGCAAGAATCGAAACAGTGGTAGGTTGAGTTTTCTTTTTAAAATTTGGAAGCTTCCCTACAACCGGACCCCCATGCAAAATGTAAAACCGCATTCAACTTTTGTCATGCATTCAGTGTCAGAGTCAAAAGAACCTGGGGGTAAGACAAACCTCTCAAGCTTAATGCAACTTTAACATTTGGTAGGAGAGGGTGGTTTAAAATGTGTCAGTGGGTAAGCTATGTTAATCCAAGTAATTTTTCTAAATAAATTTAATATCAAAGCAAACTTATGCTCTTTCGCGTTAGTCAGCTACTAATGTATAAAGTCATGCAAATCAGTCATACTAAAACAGAATTATTAAGTGAAGCACATTTGCCAAAATTGTAGCTGTGGGGTAAAGTGTGTTTAAATATTCTAATAATTACATTTTTTTTTTTTGGCTGATATATAAAAATGTGAATAATGTGCAGGAAAATAAAAACTGAACATAACTTAGAAAGACAAGCCTGTGCGCTTACAACACTCCTTGAGGTCCCATTCTGTTTTGCTCTGTCTAGCATTTTTAAATATGAAATGTTATGTTTCTGTATGTCTGTGTGTGTGTTTTAGTTCTCAGAGAGACTTCAGGCTTGTGCTGAGAGGATTACAATAGTCAGAAGTAACTGTTGGACTGAAATTAGGATTCTGTCAGCGTCTGCAAGTGAACCGAGCCAGATGAAACTTGAACAGTGAATGGAAAGAAATGGTGCTGCTCAATGAATGAACACACACTTACAGAGCACTGCTGTATTTTGCTGGTGTAGCAGAGTTTGAAAAAAGCCTGTGTATTACACAACCCCCCCTTTTTGCTGCCTGTTGACAGTCTTCATCTTTTTCTCTTTCGTTTAAGGCCTGTTTCACCTCAGAACTCCTTTCAGCGCTTATATTAACAGGTTGTTGCATTTAAATATGACTATTTTGTCTAACTGCACTGGTAAGGTTTCCACTTGTGTTTACAGTTTGTTCATACTTAAAATCTGCCAGTGTAGAAAGACATTATACATATTAAAGAGACACTACTATTCAAAGGTTTGGGGTCAGTAAAAAAATTTTTTTTTAAAGGAATTAACACATTTTTTCAGCAAGGATGTCCTTTGTAAAGGAAGTCCTTTACAAAGAAATCAAATGTTCTTTTGAGCGTTATATTTATCAAAGAATTCAGAATCATTATGGTTTCTTCAACAGAAATATTAAGGAGAATGATTTTCAACTGTGATGATAATAATAAGAAATGTTTCTTGAGCAGCAAATCAGCATATTAGACTGATTTCTGAAGGATTATGTGACTGGAGTAATGATGCTGAAAATTCAACTTTGATCACAGGAATAAATTACAATTTAAAGTTAAAATAGAAAACAGTTCACTTAAATGTCAGTATTAGCATTTTTACTGCTTTCTATTTTATGAAATAAATACAGCATTGGTGAGAATAAGAGGCTTTTCAAAAACATTACATTAGTTATACATTAAACTTGTCCACGGCTGCATTTAAAAAACAAAAAAATCTAATCAACGCCAAACTTTTGAGCAGTAGTGTACATTCTCTTAAAATAGGTCCTTGTGTAGTGTTGCTCCTCAAGCAAATTTGTCTTGTTTTGAAAATGTCTTTTGTTTTAACTGGAAAATAAGTTTTTATTTTTATTTTATTTTGGCAGTTTATTGATACTCTTTGGGGTTTGAGATTCAATATGATGTAAATTGCCTTTTGTGAATGTACGTTTGATTTCACATTGATTAAGTTTTTAATAGTTGTCAATGGCCAAACCCTGACAAAAATATGTGACCCTGGAGCACAAAAGCAGTCTTAAGTCGCTGGGGTATTTTTGTAGCAATAGCCAAAAATACATTGTATGGGTCAAAATTATCCATTTTTCTTTTATGCCAAAAATCATTAGGATATTAAGTAGAAATCATGTTCCGTGAAGATATTTTGTAAATTTCTTACCGTAAATATATCAAAACTTTATTTTTGATTAGTAATATGCGTTGCTAAGAACTTCATTTGGACAACTTTAAAGGCGATTTTCTCAATATTTAGATTTTTTTGCACCCTCAGATTCCAGATTTTCAAATAGTTGTATCTCGGCCAAATATTGTCCTATCCTAACAAACCACATACATCAATGGAAAGCTTATTTATTCAGCTTTCAGATGATGTATAAATCTCAATTTCGAAAAATTTACACTTAAGACTGGTTTTGTGGTCCAGGGTCACAAATATTATTTATTATTTATTCATTGCTAAAATCTATATTCAGTGTAATAAACCAGAAATCACTTCTGTTGCACAGAAGAAACTGCTATTGCTTGCGAATCAGGCATCTTGTCTATGTCGGAGAGGAGCTGCTATAGTAAGAAGTGGGGATATCTGTGTACACTCTTTCAGGGTTGTGCTAGAGCTATGCGTGATGGATGAGGAGGGTGTGTTTGTTTGTCTCTGTGCTTTCTTGTTAGCTGTGTTTGCTTTTGATTTTCACTGGAGTTTGGCTCTGACTGCAAGGACGTCCACGACTGCAAACTTTTGTTTACCTCACACACGACATGTACATGCGCTCAAACACACACATACTTTACCTCCCTTCATACCTCAGGTCTGTCTGAATCTCCCATAAAGCTGTAGTCAAACAAGTGGCAAGTCTGACTCACCCAACAGACCAGCCATTCACCCCGGTGAGATGTGTATCAAAGGGACCTCACACTTCCCAGAAAGACCTCCTGTCTTCAGTCGGTGTCCTCAGACTGTGGTTGAAATTCATGCTAGTTTGGTGACGTCTGGAGTCATTTTGTCTTCAGGGCCTGCAGCTCCCCTATAAGCTTGAAGGGGCCAATTTAGTTCCAGTGCACTTTAGGGTGTCATTACTGTCATGGGTTTAGATAAATGTAAAGCTGTTTGAACAGCCCCATTGGAAAAAAAAAATGACAGAAGTACATAGCATTAAAAACTATAGAAGATGCATTTAGGGCTCACTAAGCAAATTATATTTAAGTTAAAATATTTACCATAAAATGAGAGTAAGCAGTATTATGGAAGATATAGAGTCAAGTTGGTGGTATTCAGACCAAAAATACTCTTTGGTAGAAATACTACACTGACCATTTTGTGTTGTCCGAAGGTCTACTGTGATTTGATTTTAGTGAAATTGTTCAGTCATATGGTTTTCAGTGAACTGAGTCACTAATTCGCGATTCATAGAACCATTTGAAACAGGACCATTTACTATAAATGCATATTGTATGTTATATATATTTAATCATAGTTTTTTTTAGTGATCCCCATGCAAAAGTAAATAAATAATTTGAGTTCCACAAGAAAAAAACAAGTTAAGTTTAAATGGTCATATGAGTTGGCAAATATTACCTGCAATCATGCTATTTATTTGAATTTGAGATTTGAAATCCACATCTAAAAATGAGCATGACAATAAAATAGATAAAGTGATGTTTCTCAAGTTATTTTAAGTTGTTCATCTTTTAGTTTTGCAGTTCATCCCAATCATTAAAAGCAATAAGGAGCAGATGCTGAGGTTTATTTTTACTTCACATTAGAGTGACAGTGTTTCTGGCTTAAAAGTGTCATTCTCATACAAGGTTTCTCGAAAAAGAAAAGCATACCATAGACTTGAGATTTAATCTAACAGTAGTTGTCCTTTTAAAATTCATTAGGCTTGAGTTTTCAAATAAGCCTAGACACCAATTCTCAATCAGTGCAGAAGAAGTGTCCTGTTGTTGTGAGGCCTGCGGGGTTTGTCTGTTTTGTATAACAGCTGTATTATTGTACTCGTCTTTGATCTCGTCTTTAGACTGGAGGATTTCCACAAGGTTTTGTCATACAGTAATAGCTCTCTTCACTCGGCATGTCTCCTCGTATTCTGCAGTGCTACATATGTGGAGTGCTTGTGTAGTTTCTGGTGTCATTTTTTTCATTCCTTCCTGCTTTCTTTTTTCTTTCAGTATTCAGTTTGATGCAAATGCAGCTCTCTGGGCTGAATATATTTGCCATAAATTAGATCTGCACAGCCAGCAACTTACAGAGCACAGCAGAGGAACTGAGCTCCACGGTGAAGAAAAAAACACGTGTCGCACGGCGATTGATGGTTAGCCTCTAGACCCCTCAGACATCGTGAGCAGAATCCTAACAGTCTCAAACAGCTGCCAGCAGCATTGACCCATGAGCCCTGTGTGGTTTGAATATGATTCAAGCCTGTATAAAAACCACAGGTGATATTTTGCCTGTAGCGTGTCATTGCGCTGGCTGATTTTGACAGATGTGGTTGCGGCAGGTTTGATTAGTGTAATTATTTTTATAGAGAGGGAACTTTAAACAAATACATGCTGACGAATGCTGATATTGGAATATTTGGATAATGTATGGTGAAACTGATATCTGTCCTGTTTAATTGGGCAAAATGGTTTCAAGATTGATCCCAAAAACCAATGGAAGCTATGGAAGTCACTATTTAGGGTGCAGCATTCAGAATTTATTTGAGAATAGCCCTTAAATTCCTAAATTTGAATTAAGGTAGCAAACAGCATTGTAGAAATGGAATGCAAGGAAATAGAATTTAAATTGGAATGAAATTCAGATAATTATAATGAATGAAATTTAAAGAAATTCATATAACGTTTTACCTAGAAATGCGAGGTTTGGCATGACAAATGTAGCCTTAAATGATTGTTTGTTTGACAAAGGATTACCAGAAAGTCTTGAATGGATTGATGGATGGATAAACTGTGTTGAATCTTTTTGCTGTAATTCCTTAAATTACTCTTCCAGTAATTCAAATTCTAATTCAACTTCCTGTGTTGCGGTCAGTTTAATTCAAATTCAAACACATGATTTGAAAGGGAGCCGATTATGGATAATGTAGGAGCTCAGCCCTTCTTGCAGTAGCTAGCCGGTTGGATGAAGCCCAACTCTGCCTGGTAATTGTACTCTTTTCAGTAATCTATGTTTGGGAAACCCAATCAGGTTTACCAAACCAGATTGCGTACTTTAGTGAATGGAGCCCCCAAAGCTGTTTTTTGACTTTTTGAAGCTGTTGGATTTCAGAATTCATTTCTAGTCCTTCAGAAGATTAGTAACTAGTCATTTAGCAGAGACTTTCACATAAGGCTGTTTACTTATTACAGGACCGGTAACCCTGGTGTGCCTTACACAAGCACACTGGTGTGACTCATGAGTTTCATGAGTTGGCGTTCCAAACAGGATCATGAGTTGGGAAATGAACCAACAACTTTTTGGTTTCAAGCCCAGATCTTTATCTGTTTGATTCTGTTAATGTTGTTTATGGTTCATTGGTGCAAAGTCATCTCTAAACTTGCTAATAATGTAAAAAAATACCCCATAACCCCTTTATTTCTGTCAAATTTCCTCTCGTTATCTCTTCCCACCACTTTCCTCTTTCTCAGCAGCTCTACTCCAATGTCGTTGTCCTTTCTTGCTGATAGAAACTGGCCTTTGGCCCAACCCAGGGTGAACTGCATGCCAAACGGGGTCTATTAATGTGAAGGAGTTCTTACTCCAGTCCTCCTCCTGAAAGAACATTATGGAATCCAGCAGGTTGATTGAAATTACAATTCGCTTTGAAGATTCTCATATGTTAAGACCTGTTCACACCAAGAATGATAACTATAAAGATAGCCATAGTGCTAAGTATATTAGCATCCTCAACAATGCCCGATAATATTCTGTTTTATTATAAGTGCATGTTGTGATTTTACATGCTCGCTGTTTAAAGTAAGATAGATTCTGGTTAGTCAGCGTATTTATCATTTATCAACTGCAAAAAAACATCATGAAAGCAGTTCCAACAATATTGTTCCTCTGAATCGTTATCATTATAGCTTTGGTGTAGATTTCGCTATTCTCATAAAATTTTTACGATTATTAAACTGTTATAGTTATGGTTATAGTTATATTTATTGCCCTTCAAGATGCAGAAACCCTTTATATCCCTAGATTGGTCTTCTGAAGAAAGGTCTGTAGCTCTTTAAGAATTTTAGTCTGACTTTATAAATTTGGGGGTTTTACATGTAGTGTGTTTCGGGTTGTTGGGGTTTGTGAAAGGAAAAAAAACGGTTGATAAGTAGATGTGCTGGGGATCTCTTCAGCATGCTTCCAGTCTGATAAGCAACAGACTGCAGCTCTTAATCAGCTTTCAATGTCTCCTAATAATCCAATTTTATTGTTACATTCTGGCAGATACATGACGCACATGGCCCTATTGGAATAGTCCAGAATGGACCCTCAGGAATGCCCCTGTGCTGCCAGATTTGGCTATACTTGGTTACCCGTATGCTGGTCCTTTCATAAAGGCCTGTCAGTTTCATCTGGACTTTGCTAGAGGATCATTGAGAGCCCCTCATCCGTCAATGACTCCAGTCCATCCAGAGGAACATGTTATCATGGTAGTGCTCCTCTGTAGGTCCTTATTTTAGGGAGTCTCCCACAGATACAGTTGCTCTTGATTCTAAGGAAAGTATGGGAAAAAGAGAAATATATCCGGT
The DNA here is from genome assembly GCA_021397915.2 of Tor tambroides. Lineage (NCBI taxonomy): Eukaryota > Metazoa > Chordata > Actinopteri > Cypriniformes > Cyprinidae > Tor > Tor tambroides. The sequence goes on along the minus strand of JAFVLL020013619.1, from coordinate 50,147 downwards.
TCTTTGGGGCCTCTTTGACATTCTTATCTCATGCACTATATTACACCACTGAATTAGGCACACATGTTTGGGCTGGAGATTGCTACATTGAGCCAGAGAAGTCAAGCTAAATATGCAGTTGTGGTATTTGTTTCAGTTGCATCAACTTTCATTATAGAATCATTTCAGTATGTCTTTTTGACTACATTGGCTCTTTGTTAGATCTACATATCCTTAAATCTTTAAACTAAAGGACAAACAGCTTTAACAGTGAAACCACTGTGCATATTTGAATGATTGTAGTGTCTTGTCTGTGTGCATGTATGTACATGTTCGCTTGTTGTACGTTCATGTGTGCATGCAAGTCTTTTACTACTGTGTGTGTGCGTGTGTTTAGGTATGATTTTTTAAAATTTATTTATTTTTTATTATTTTACTGAAATTACTGGAATAGCTAAACCTGCTAAGTAGAAAGGGTGTATATACTTTTGTCAATATAGTTTGTTGACAATCTGAATAGAAGGTATAATGTTAATGTTTCCTTCTCACTCACACACACATGGACATAAAAAAACCCAACCTTGTTCCTGGAGGCACACCAACAGGGGGCATTTGGGATGTCCTTCTTATCAGACCCATCTATTTTGGAGTCTTTACTAAGTGTGGAAGTGTTTGTGGTTCTGTCAGATTTAACTCATCTCTGGGTCCAAATTTTTAACCAAAGTATAGTGAAGACACTCGTACAAAGACACCCCCCCCCCCACACACACACACACTGTAGTTAAGCACTTTGTCCTTATCAGTGGTGCAGTGACTGCAATACTTCTGTCCACTCAGAGGAACTTGAACACTAGATGGAATAAATACCGCCGCAGCAGTTTCAGCTGAATCTGTTCTCTGGCCCTTTGAATGCTGGCTCCAAATCCAGCTCTCAAATTCAAACATACAATGGATTTTTCACAACTAACATACTGTTAAGACATGATACTGTGCTGTGGAATACTGTATCCATTTTGTGTGTGCACCTCTGTCCATTTGGATGATTTCATTCAGTTTCTTTTCTATCAGATATTTTACTTACCTTTGTGTACAATATGCTGTAATATTGAAAAGTTGCTTGTTTGTGGATTATCATTACTTGGGTGTATCTTTTTGTTCAAAAATCCACTCAATGCTTGTCATGGACTTTAACTCTGCGCGTAAATCCAATTTATCGAATTCAATTTTTATGACCGATTGTCCACGCACTCACTTTGCAAGTACTGAAACTGAATCTGTGTGTTCAGACAGTGTAATTGTTATAGTGTATTGCTCTGTTATATTAAATTTTATTATTCATCTATTATTCTATTAAGGTGTATATATGTATAAACTGAGTTGTTGAAAAGGTTGAACAAACAGATTTGAGTCAGATGTGAATTTTCTGAATTTTTCTGTCTCTCCGAACAAAGGCATCATGTTCTATACAAGAATTTGAAAAAAAAAAAAAAAACAGTGTAGGGACTCTTTTGAACACAACAGGCAGAACACACAAGAGAGGTTAAGAGAATCTGAACAGAGAGAAAAAGTTTGAGAGATACAGCTGAATAGCTGCTATCGAGTGGGAGAAAAAGAGAAAAGAGGAGGAGGAGGGTGCGTCTGTCCGCCTCGTTGATGAGTGAACATTTGTGTGTGTGTGTGTGTGTATCGGGGGGGGGATGTATGATCTTGGCGCATGCGCTAGTACCTGGCAGTCGCCCTCAAGACTGCAGATAACTCTCTCTCTTCTAAGCATCACTCGTCTGAGCATTTTTCCTGTCCTTTTCTCATTTTTTTTTCATTTTCTTCTTTCTTCTTTTTTATTAACCTGGGCTAAAAATACAGTCTTCAGTTATTTACCATGTATCTGGATTTGATTGTGTTGGGATGTGGATTCTTTGAGCCGACAGAGGTGAGCTACAAGGTCCTGAGGTTTTTGGGTGGTGCTGACAGATTTTGGGGGCTCGTCCGGATAGGCGATTTTTAGCAACAGGCTCCTGCTAAGCTCAAAGGAATTTTCTTTGCCTGGCACGAATATCCTGATAGATTTGGACAACTTTGAAGATCCCATAGGACTTGATACCATCTTGGGTCCTTCACTGAATCAAAGGTTAGCAGAAACTCTGATGACAACGTCCCCCATCTGTCATCTCACAAGAGCGATGATTCGGGTCTCACAGAGGTGTTTGACTTTTCCACCTGTGTGGCTTCCTTGACGGCATGTGAGTATGATTTCTGTGGTGGTCTTTGGTAATTGATCACCGAATGAGCTTAATGAGTCTTATAACAGCAGAAATGAGAATGCTGCAGGGAAATCAAAGCCAAATCTCTGGCACGCATACACTACCACGTTCAGTCACTTGTTCACTGAAATATTAACACCTACACCGCTGTGGGCAAACAGACACACACACAATCCCATAGTCACCTACATGATCCCTCCCTATCAGTATTCCTCGCCCACTCAGTGGTGTCAACAGAGCGAGAGGATCTCTATGTGTGCGTATGTGCCTGGATCTGTAATCTGCATTTCTCTGTGTGCCTTTGAAAGACGTCTCTAGTGCCTCTTCTCTTCCTTTGTGGGTGAGGGATGTACAAATCCTTTCTTTACTGGTTTGAAGCACTCTGCTGTGTCCTCCGGGGCATGTTGCGAAGTACAGATTGGTGGTGTGCTGGATGTTTCCAAGCGTGGGACGTAAGCCAGAACTTGGTGATTGGGATAGCACAGAACATTTCGAGGGGAACAAATTGAGCCCGCTGATAGTGGCGTTTACTTACTAGTGACAGCGCAATCATGTGAACTGCACAAATGCGGCATCATAATCTGTATTAAACGTAATTTCAAAGCACGATTCTTTGCTAGTCTTTTCTGAGTGCTTGGTTGTAGAGGATACAGCAGATAACAGCAATCCAGCATACTTTGGAGGGACTATACAGCATTGCTACAGGTAACAGTGCATGTAAATTTGCTATTCTGTGTCTGAATATGCCCACGTCACTACTGTATACTAGGCAAATAACAGTACATGAAAAGAGTAGTATGTCTGAAGTCATAGTACTCATAAAATGGTAGGCGAAAAGTGCCTACTTCATCCGGTGAGACTCCGAAGTGTGCATTCATTTGCCAGTCGTGACTTCTCTCTTGTTGCCTCATGGGACAGTAGTGTAGCTATGCAACTGATTATGTAAGACTCATGACAATGCCAACAGAACAAATGTAATGTATCCAGGTTTCATTTATACTACACACAGAACATACTATTTTACACAAAGTAATTTCTTCATTAAATGGAATATCTTGTCAAGACATTATGCTAAAGCTTTTTTATTGATTAGTGGCTTAGCATTACAGCTTACTATTTTTAAGCTATCGCACATTAAAAGATGAAGTACCTAAAATGTAGCAAGCTACTTTTCTATCTATCTTAAAGTATAGCCACTTTCTTTCAAGTTTAGCTTTAAGCTTAGCTAAATTTTCTATAGAGTAGTTTGTAGTTTAGCTAGCTATATTTTTTTAACGGCTTGCTAAAAAACTGCCTAAAAGGTGGCATGTTTGCACTGAAAAGAATGATTGTCACTTAATTTGAATAAACTCACTGTTTAGTAACTGACTCATGGGTAGTTGGTGAATAAGATGCAGGTTTAAGCAATGAAATATCAAGCGTAAAGCGGTGCAGCTGTTTGGAGCGTTCATCTAATTGGCTTTTGTTGTCAGTGAAATATATTTTGTCTGTTAAATTAAAGTGAGACAGAGGAGACATTGCCATTAAAGGCAATATTAGCAGTTCAGGGCTGAAGATATGTTGCTCTAACATTTCTGCCTCACAACGAATCAGTTTTCCCACTGAGATAAGTGAGGTGGGTTAAGTGCGTAGGATTATGTGGTGCCTACATGCTTTCGCTCTCTTTTTCTTTCTCTCTGCTTCTCTTTCCACCCTGTCTCACAGGGCTGGGTTAAGCTAGGTTGTGCTGACACAGCGTATGTACAGGATTTATCACGGCTGTTGCTAGTCAGATCAGACAGAGTTGAGTCTTACAGTTAGTTCATCCATAAAATTCACTGAGAGCTCTAAAGGGCTCTTTGCATTGTAATATAAGAGTGTTATGAGGCTTCTATATTGTATTTAAGTAGTTCATTGTTTGGCATCTTTAGACCTCTTTGTCTTATTTGAGCGACGTTATAGAGTTCAACCATAAATGTATGGTATTAAATGCTTTCTTACACTCAGAATTTTTTATAGATGTGATATACAAGTTTGAATATAGTCTTAGTAATGGTGTTTTTAAAAGCATCTCTACCAGGGTGGTACTGGGTGATGCAATACGTAATAATGGCATATTTGTGAGCAGCACTGTGAATATCAAATATCATGAATATAGATTTTTTTTTACTGCATTTTACTTACTACTTTTAAACATTTTGAATCTCATAGGCAAAAAAAAAATGTTATTTGAGTTACTTTTAACTGACAAAAAGTCCCTCAGAGGGAGTTGTTCTGAGATATAGATTTAATATTGTCCGAAAAATATGATATCTTTTAGCTACTTAGGTCTACTAACAGGACAGGGCAGGATGGTTTCTTGGCTGGTGGTGTTTCTATAGATTGGTGGAGTTAACTTTGATGTGCTGCGGGCAGCTGGGCCTGACTAGTAACCACCAGATAAGGGCTCAGTTTGGATGTAGACCGCCTCGAGTGAAATGAGAGAGAGTGAACACAGAAAAAGAGAGGGATATCTATTTGACTCTTCCAATGTCTCTTCTGCAAAAGTCTGTGTGTGACCAGAAAAAAGACTAAATTATTCATCAGTGGCACACTACACCCGAGGATCACATTTCTAGATGCACACACACACTTACTTTTGCAGTACATTTGCAAGTCCTCTGTGAATGCCTGAACCCTTGCTCACTAATAGGCTCCCTTTCAATGGTGAGTGAACATCAACCAATCTAAGAAAGTGTGTCTGGTCAAGCATAGTACGAATCTGGGGGGATTTTTTTTTTTTTTTTTTTTTTTCAGTAACACCATTTGCTATTTTGTCTGAATGAAAAATGTGTTGGATCCAAGACAAGGATGGAGAGTTTTTAAACAGTTATTTTAAGTCTGCCTAATTCATAAAATAATTATAGTAGTACTTTACAATGAAGTCTAATCTGTTAACATTAGCTAGCATTAACTAAAAACGAGCAATATATTTCTTATAGGCTCACTGTGCGTTTTAAAATGAACGTTTAAGATGATGTAGATGATAAATGATGCAGAAGTATTGTTCACTGTAAGTTCAACTAATTTAATTAAATAACATTAATAATGGAACCTTATTGTAAAGTTTGACCAGAATTATTTTTAAAGCAGGTTTGCTGGTGTATTAACCCTTATGACAATTAACCATGGGTTTACTACAAATAAAACCAAAAAAACCATGGTTACTGTAGTTAAATCATGGTAATCACAAATTAACCATGGTTTTGCTACACTAATCATAGTTTAACCGTGGTGTTTGTAGTAAAACTGTGGTTATACAAATGGTAATCAATATGCCAAAAAAAAAAAAAAAATGGTTTCTACACTTTTATTTAATAAAACCATGATTAATTTTCGTAAGGGAACTGATGTCTTGCTGCATGTATAGAGGGTTTCTGTTTTTAAAACCGTAAATGCCAAATAGATATTTTCTGAAGAAAATGGCTTGACCTGTGCAGAAGTTACCACCATAATGCAACAGAGAGTTGCTATTTTAGGTGGTTGCTAAGTGGTTACTTTCTGGTCAAAAGAGGCAACCCTAAAGTCTCTCTGATATTAGGTTGTGTGTTCACCAAAACATTTTTTTCCCCGAGGCTAGTGTATTTTTTCACTTGGTTTTTAAAACGGCTGAACAGTTATTTCACAGCGCTCCGTGTTTTTTTTTTTTCTCGGCGATGAGAATTGAAGAATGCTCAAGTTTGGGTAAAACGCAGCACTCATCACTCTCACTTTTTAGTCAGCTAACCAATCACAATGGAGGAGGGGCGGGACTAATACTGACCAACCGTCACACCTGAACAACAACGGAGAAGTTAATATTGCTTGTCTCAGAGTTTTCATGTCTTAACCAGATGGAATTCCTGGACTACCACAGTATTATGAAAATAATGCTTGGCAAAACATTTCATTTGCGATGCCTCTGCCATATTTTCTGTTTTAATATAGTTTTTAAATAGAATTTATTCCTGTGATAACAAAGCTGAATTTTCATCATCATTACGCCAGTCTGATATACTGATTTGCTGCTCAAGAAACATTTCTGATTATTATCAATGTTGAAAAAAGATGTCCTTTTTAAAATTTAGGATTCTTTAATAAATGGAAAGTGCACAAGAACAGCACTGATTTCAAATAGAAACCTTTTGAAACATTTTATGTCAATTAAATGCATCCTAGCTGAATAAAAGTATTAATTTCTTAAAAAAAAAAAACGGTAACACTTTAACTAACGGTAACTACGACTTTTCCCTCAATAAATTCCTAATTTGCTGCTTATTAATATTTAGTAAGGTAGTTGTTAAGTTTAGGTATTGGGCAGGATTAGGGATGTAGAATAAGGTCATGTAGAATAAGGCATTAATATGTGTTTAATTACTACTAATAAATGGCTAATATTCTAGTTATATGCATGCTAATAAGCAACTAGTTAAGAGACCTAAAAATAAAGTGTTACCAAAAAACCCTAATAACCCCAAACTTTTGAACAGTGGTTTAAGTTTGGTCGCTTAGAAAAGTAATAGCACACATTTCCTTAAGCAAAAGGGACAATCGTGTGTGTAGCGCAAATGGTGCAAGAGAAGTTAAACACTTTCCCCAAGTATGAGCAATAGTGATGCTTGCAAAGCACATAGCTCTAAAAAGCAGGTAAAAGCTTTTGTGAGGTCAGCTCTAAATGGCAGTCTCATTAGGAGAATCAAAATGGGTAAGAAGTCTGAATCATAATAGAGGATGTGAGATGTCTGAAACGCTGGTGTGAGGAGTCTTTGAAATAGATAATGTTGAATCTCGGTGTTTTATAGCCTCTCAGCTCTCACTCAACCCTAATGCACATCGATCTTTTATACTCGTTTCATATATGTTGTGACTTACGAAACATGTCTCATTTAGATCCTCAGCGAAGTTGTGAAAAAGTGATGATGTGATGTGAACAGCTAATGGATAAATGAAGAAATGTGCATGGCTGAGTTAATGGATGAAGGTAGTATCTGGAGGACGTGCCGAAGGTCTTGGAGTACACGGTACGTCCCAAGTATCGCAGTGGAACTGGGCCACCATATGGAGCGATGGCACACTGCCATCAAAGCACAACACACAGCGCCCGGCCGCGGTTATGTGTGGGCGGACGGCGGCAGCTGCTGGGTGGCCACGGGAGCGTTTTACTGTAGAGCGTGTCAGTTCAGATCACCTGAAACCTTTGTTCCACGGGTCAAAGAACATTTAGAGCTTCAGAATGAAGATGCTAGTGGACAGCGCTAATGGTTGCTAATTCTTTAGCTAGCTGAGAGAAATGCTGCATCATTCTATGACCTTATTGGTCCAGTGCCATGTAGAGTAGGAAGGACCTGGAGGAGTGAAACATGCTGTTTACTGGTGAAAATATGCAGCATTAGAATGGGACTTGCTCATTGTGCCTGTTTTGGGTTAGATCCACTGGTGAATGGGATTGTGGGTTAGTTTGTGCGTGGTTAATTGCTAGTTTTGTGAATTCACTAGTGCTCGAAAGTTTGGGGTTGATCTTTTTTTTTTTTAATCATTTTATTCTATTCTATTCTATTCATTTTTTTAAAAGTACTGTAGTCTCTTATTCTCACCAGGACTGCATTTATTTGATTAAAAATACAAAAGAAACTAATTGCGAAATATTGTTATAATTTAAAATAGCTGTTTTCTATTTTAATATATTTTTATAAATATAATTTATTCTTGTGATGCAAAGCTGAATTGTCAGCATCATTAATCCAGTCTTCAGTGTCACATGATCCTTCAGAAATCATTCTTATATACTGATTTGGTTCTTATTATTATCAATGTTGAAAACACTTGTGCTGTATTTTTCATTTCAACATTTTTCGAACCATGATACTTTTTTCAGGATTCTTCAATGAATAAAAAGTTCAAAAGAACAGCATTTATTTGAAACATTGTCTTATTTGTAACATTTAAAAATGCCTTTTGATCTGTCATTTTTGATCAGTTTAATGCATACTCACTAATAAAAGTATTAATTTTATAGACAGCAAATATTGTATTTATTTATTTATTTTATTTTTTTCACAGAACTTGCTTTGGATGTAATTTTAACCCCATTCAAATCTTTTCCTTCCCTTAATTACTGTGCATACATAATATTAATATTTTATATATAATCCCAGTACATGAAACCAAAGATGTCTTGTGTTAATAATTGTAACTCAGAAGTCATTTGGAAAACAAATCCTATCCAAATTGCAATTGATTCCTTTTGAAAGTAGAGTAGTAAGGCAGGAAATGATTGCATGCACTTCAGGAAATATTAGGAGCCAGATTCAAACCTGCATCGCCCACTTGAGCGCACCTGTTCTGATCGTGCCGATTAAAATGCCAGCAAAGGTCACGGTGACAACACAAAGGGTCTGTGATTTGACATTTTTTGCACACGCTCTTGTCAAACTGCATGACGTGTGATCTTAAAGACACGAAATGAATCTCCTGATGATATTCATTTCACGCAGGACAACAAAGCTCTCAGTGGGGATTTGTGGGAAATGATCCCGTTCTCTCTCTCTGTATCTGTGGTATTATTTCCAGGCTCTGTCAGTGTGCGGTTGGATGACGAGTGATGGTTCTGTTCCAGGCTCAAGGGCACTGGGCCGATCCGGGCTCAGATTTAGTGGGCTGTTTTGATTAGGCGAGCAGGTTCTGCTATCAGCCTACATAAATTAGAGAGCAGCTCTCTGAATCACACTCACGGCTCCCACTGGGCTCATATCAGCTCATAACGGATGTGTGCGTTTGCCGAGAGGCTGTAAAAATACTCGTGTAATAAAGTACAAGAGTATCTGAAGTATGCGTTGATTAGCTCCCAATCGGTGTTGTTCATTTACCCCTCAATGTGTGTTCTCTGATAAGGGGCTTTATGGCTGTATACGATTCAGGGTGTTAAACTTACACAGGATAGATTTACTTCTTTACTTCAGAGTCACCTTTCCATTTGCAGTTTGCAAATTTAACCAGAAGGTTTTAAAGTTAAAGCAGACATCTTGAAAGTGCTTTCAAGAGAGTAAAAAGAGCTTAATCTGACAGACAAAAAGCTAGACAGCCTTGCTCTCTTCATAGGCAGCTGTCGTCTAAAGCCTGTTTTTTGCTTCATGTCTCCACATACAGTAAGCGCGAAGGACTAGAAGTGCCACTTATAATGAAACCAATCATAAATTAAAAAATAAAATCCCAACAACTAATTACTGTTCAAACTGACAAATAAATAGTATCCACCTTATTCTTTAATGTGGAAGTAAGCTGTTTTCTGTGAATGTGTGAGACTTCTGGTTCATTAGCCGCTGTAGGGAAATAACGAGAAGAACAACAACGTGCAGTAAATGGTAAAACACTACAAAACAGTGAACATCAAAATAATATGGAAAGATACACCAGTTTGCAATATCAAACTGAGCTGTTTTGTACAGCTAGAAGTAGCTGGAAGCGGATGACGCTGGAGGCCAGACACGTTCAATTTAAAAATGGCTGCATCTGCTCTTACAGGAAAAATAATGTGGATATTCATTAGTTTATAAATAAACAGAAAATATGACTGTTTAAATGTGGTTAAAAGTAACAATAGCTATATTAAATTAACATTAAATTTGCATTTTTATTAGCAGTTTTTTTTGCATTTAAACCTGATTTATTAATGTAATATATGATGAATAAACATGTTTTAATGTTACATTTAACTGCCATTTTACATGTTAATTAAACTAAATTGTTTTAAAAGTCAGTTTATTTATAATTTAGTCATTTATGAATTTATGGAGTTTGTTAATTGCATTTTAAATTATAATTCATTATTCATCATAGCTTTTGATATTATTAGTTATTTATTTGGTTTATTGATTAATTTATTTTTTATTAATAATGCAGTTGTTATTTGTATTTAAGTTGTATTTAAAAATATTAATAAAAAAATATATTGTATTTAAGTAGTCCCTTATTCTCACCAAGACTGGATTTATTCGATCAGACACACAGTAGAAACTGTAATATTGTGAAAAGTTATTATAATTTAAAATAGCTGTTCAATTTTAATATATTTAATTTATTTTTTGATGTTAAAGCCTGTAAAGATTAAAAAATCTGTTTTTGTAATCATAACAAAAATATTGTATTTTTATATTATATAATATGTAAGGAATAATTGACGACGGGCCGTTGAATTATTAGAAAAATAATGCACACCCGAGGTGGTGATGCGGCCACGACGCGAAGCGGAGTGGCCGTTACACCTCGGGTGTGCATTATTTTTCTAATAATTCAACGGTCCGGAGTCAATTATTCCGCTTATACTACGGTTGCCACACCTCAACACATCGATCAGATGATATATTTCAAGGGATTCATCCGGTTTTTGTACTTAAATCACTATTGTGAGTAGGATTATTTCTTCCGCATCTCATCCATCGCTTCCGTTGCTAATTCCAAAACGTCATTTTAGACCTAGTAAAGTAGTAACAACGGATGCTTGAGCCGTTGATAACAGACAAATGCAGCTAATAACTAAGTTATGAGAGAGAGAGAGAGAGAGAGAGAGAGAGAGAGAGAGAGAGAGAGATTTAGCCTGCGTGAATTAGCCTACCTCTCTGAGTCTGTCTCTCATCAGTGTTCGGCAGCAGCGTCCCTACTAGTGAAACTTTTAAGTTTATTTTCCTCACGAAGTGTCGTTGTTACCTCGCTTCGCTTGTGAAAAATGTCATGTACTTTTAAGTTGTTAAACTATTTACTGACAAAGTCATCAGAGCAGCGCTAACAACATTAGCGCGTATGTTTTCATGTGTGTAAACTGTGTGTGTGTGTGTGTGTGTGTGTGTGTGTCTGTAAGGGAGAGAGAGCGGAAGAAATAGAGTAACGTTATGTGCTTTACGTACATAATAAAACGTAATTTTGTGGCAAAACATGGAAATAATCTGTCGTTTTTATCCCATTGCTTACTATATTTATGTGTTTGGCCAGTGTCTTGTTGGTTTTGGTCGTATTGCTGTTGTAAGACCATTTAAAATAACTGAAATCATTTGGCGAAGTGATACGGAACTGTAATGCGGTCGAGAGCTGCCTGGAACTACGTTCGCCGTGCGTTTCCCTGAAAATAATTGCACACCTCAGAACGTTCGTCAGCCAATCAGATTCAAGCATTCAACGGCCCCGTAGTATAAATATGATATAATCCTATTAAATTCTTTTAATTGTTTTAAATGAGTAAATTGATAGCTAATTATTTTAAGTGGCTCTCTTAGTCGTCCATTGAGTGTATGCCACTGTAGTATCATCACTGTGATGCTTACGCAATTTATGTTGCCTTGGCAACTCAGTTTCACATCTCAAGTTTTAGCAAACTTCCGATGCTGCCGTACATTTTCACCAAACAAGATGCTGGGAGCCTTTATAAAGCAGTATAATTCTTTTAAAGCGCTTTAATTTGCTGCACACTGGTTGGACGTAAAGGGTGTGTGAGTTTGACGTTATAATACACTTGCTCTCCTTCCTCTCTTAGTAAGCCAGTCCTTCTCCACCCCCTGCCATCCAACCCTCTCCAACCTTCAGTGAGGGATGAATTTAAGCTCCTGCACTCGCGTTGACCAATCCGGTTTGTGCCACCTCTCTCTCTCTCTCCCACCTTTAAGCCTGTTCCTCCTCTTCACCTCTCTCCCTCTTAGAGTTCTTTCATCTCGTGGAGGGAGCGGGTGGCACCGTAAATCCGCTTTTCTGATGTGTCGTCCGCTTGTGCTGCTTTGCCTTATCGAAGGCACAGTATTCCTCAGTGTCATCACAGTGACACTGCATCCACCCCCTCTAGCAGCTCTCAATCCCACCACGGCCGTAGCATCGTACGTCATGTGACATGAGAGATGTGAGACGGACCCCTGAGATACTCGTAAGAGCAGGTGTCTGCTGATTACTCTTCAAACGAATCATAAACCAGCAGAACTTCACAGTTAAGACGTTGCTTAGATTCACCACAGTTTAAGCTGCCATTTTGAAAATTCCTAGTCTTTCATAAGAGTACGTGTTTATAAAATGTAAAAAATTGGGGAAATTAATGACTTCCTGTCCACCTGTAGAGCTGAGACAAGACAAGACAAGAATTATTGATCATTTACACCCCTTTTTGGAAAATCTACAATCTGGTTTTGTAGGCGAGGTGTCCTCACATTTCCACCTACTTGAGAACTGCAATTAAAAGAAGTGCATGTTTATTATTTAAAAATAAAAATAAAGTAAAAGTAAAATAACATAAAAATAAAATAAAATTCATATTTTTTATAAAAAAAAAAATATTTTAAAAGTATACAGGGTTTTTTTTTTAGAATTTATACATGACACATTTTTATACATGTTTTTACATTTATACATTTTTAACTTTTTTTTTTAACATTTTCAATGTTTGAAATAAAATAAATTATTTCCTAAAAAATATAAAGAATGTTAATGTTCATTAATAAATATACGCATAAAAGTAATTTATAAGTACAATTAATATTACTTTTAACATTTTATGATTCTTTAAATACATTTTTAATGTTAATGTTTCAAATAAAATAAATAATTTCATAAATAAAAATATAAAAATAATGTTAATATATGCATGAAAGTAATTTATAAATACAGTTAAAATAAAAATATTATACAAATAAAATTACAAATATTTATAAAAATATTATACAAATAAAATATTACAAATATTTATAAATAATGTATTTTATTTATAAAATGATTTTAAAATTCATTTTCTGAATAAATAATTTTACAAAAAAAATGTACTTGGCTTTCTATGTTTATAAAAACACACATGCATGTTTTTATACATGTTGTTTTTTTTGTTTTTGTTTTTAGAATTTTAAAGACTACATTTTATGATTTTTAACATTTTTTTTAATGTTAATGTTGTATTTTCTATGTCTATAAAAATACTTCTTAGATGTATATGAAACCACTTGTGACCACCAAAATAGAATGTCTCATATTTGACCCAAATATACAGTATAAAACAGTGGTTCTCAACTGGTTTGACCTTGGGACCCACGTTTTCCCATGGTCATCAAGCCCCGACCCACTATATATCTATATCTCTATATCGCTATATCTATATCTGTATATCTATATAGAAGATATAGATCTATAGATATAGAAGAGTGCGTGCTACAAACACGGTATAACATCTGACAGGACAGGATAGTTCGCTTTTCTGAGGTGAGAGACTTTTATTTCATAACAAGCTACAAAAATAACGATGACACTGACATTAAACCTGTCAACATCTCTTCTGACCGCAGACACTGAATCGGGACAGCGCGTTTTTCTCAGGCACCCTTTACTTAAACTGCACCTGACAGAAGTGTCAACAGCTTTCATGCACGTCTTTAAAAATAAAAGTCTCGCATCAGAAAAACATTTAGAATTACGTTTTTTTGTTGTTGATGTGGTTTCTTTTGGCTGTACACGAACCACCAGTTGAGAAACACTGGTATAAAACATTTTACGTTTGAAGTGCTTTGCAGTGCAGCAAAAATGATGGCTGTGAACTGAATGGGCATCACATTGAATTGACGGGCATTGTAAATTTTTGCAATAGTAGCAATTTAGTTTTGTTTCGTGTCATTCTATCCATTTCCTGCATCAGGCACCTTGTGGGGCGGAAGTAGTGGCACGCTGTTTGCAGAGTGTGTTAGTGAACTGAAACATACCACAACTACAGTGACACATGAAGAGTGTGTCTGTGTTGTCTGTATGTGTGGTAACTAGCAGGTGGGTGCTTCATTCATCAGTCTTTCCTCTCCGTTCCTCTCTTCCTGTCTGTGCCATCTGTCGCTGTGGCCAGACTGGGCGCAACATGGCCTCTTCCTGTCTGACGCCATCCTATGACGCAGCCTAGCCTGCAGTGGACACACACTGCGAATTCAGCCAGGACATAAAACTCCTTAAAGAATCTCATGCAGAAACAAAACACACTGCATTTTCTCTGCTGATTGTGAGTCTGATTGTTCATTGTAGTCCCTGGCTTTCTTTCATTCTGCAGCATTGAAGCGGACAGTGTGTGATGATTAACGCCCGAGGGTTCGATCTGCTCGCTCTGCCTCGGCTCTCTTGCCGTCTGCTTGTGTAAAAGCATTTCGCTTCAGTCCACGTCCTGCACTGCAGTAGCTCCGAATTCAGGAAGACACAATGAGCGATTGCGCATCTGACAGCTCGTCGTGTCTCTGAAGGATGTTTAACCCTCTTCTGCTGAGGACAGAGCGAATGTGAGCGTGTTTGGAGAGTTTTGAATCATGAAAACTGCCTCATTTGTGGATGCAGAATGATGAGATTACATTTTTTGGGTGTGGTTCTGATGCTTTAGATCCAAGTCTGGCCTACACAGCAGTTTTGGACATCATAGGTGCATTTGGACGTGTGATGGGCAAAATGATGTCTGGAGAGCTGGAAATCGACACCTTTGTGTTTTATTTGATCAAATGTTATGCCAAAGATGCTGAAGCGCTGTGAGAGAGGAAATGAGAAGAAGAGGTGAGCTGCGATCCGATGTGAAATGCATGAGAGTGTATGATCAGGATGTTGGGTGGGGCTGATGGATGGAGAAGAAAATGGGTTGAAGAATCTGTAGTGAGAGAGAGAGAGAGAGAGAGAACAGAGATTGCTTGACATCAGCACAGTCCAGACCCCACCCAACCCCAGCAGTGCAAACACACACTCACACACAAACATGGTAGATTTACTGGGCTCTGTGAATAGTAAACACTGGAAGCGTACTAAAGTGAGATGGGAAGTGTTTTTCACAACGCTCTGATCTCACAAGTCTGATGAGAGTCACATGTGAGTGATTAAATGCACTCCAGCCTCCTTCTGCATCAAATGAAATTTGGAGTTTAATTGGTAGTTAATGAAAGACCCATGGTGGCGTTTTTAATGCCAGCACAAACAGACACACTGCATTGTAATGGGCTTCTTCACTGTCATCTGACGTACAGAAGTTGGCATTTATTCATTTTGATTTAGTCAGTTGAATTTTTCAATGAGATTTCTTGAACAAATTTTTTTCAGCAAGGACACATTAAAAGGACAAGAAAGATTTATGTTACAAAATATTTCTATTTCAAATAAATGTTCTTCTTTTGAACTTTGTATTCATCAAAGAATTAATCATCAAAAAATGTATCAGTTCACAAAAATATTTAGCAACATGACTGTTTTCAATGTTGATAATAGTAATAATTAGTATTTCTTGAGAACCAATCATCGTATTATAATGATTTCTAAAGGATTACACTGAAAACTGAAATAATGGCTGCTGAAAGATTCAGATTTACCATCACAGGAATAAAATCCATTTTAACATATATCAAAACAGAAAACAGTCATTGAAAACAGTAATTATTTTATTTTATTTCTTTATTTTTATTTTATTTTTTCTTTATTTCTTTTTATTTTTTCATTTAGTTATTTTATTTTATTTTTTATTTCTTTATTTTTATTTTATTTTATATTTTATATTTCTTTCTTTTATTTATTTTATTTCTTATTTTTTTATTTCATTATTTTATTTCATTTCAGCCCTGAATCAAACAATACGGTGCACTAAATTCAGGTCTGCATCAAAAAGAACTTCTGAACGACTCAAAAAGCAATCAGACTCAAATCGTGAATCCCTTGAATAATTTTGCTGTCTTTCATTCTACAACCTTCATCGATGAGTCACGATTCCTGTCGCTCATCTGCGTCATCAATTTCCAGTTGATCCTTTCATTGAGTTTGCTTCCTTCCCTGAGCACAGCAGCAAGAGTAAAATGTGAATTAGCATCCCCAGGCATCTAAATTTCCAGTTAGGAGTCATCATTTCTATGTCCTTTTCACACTTGGCATGTTTATTTGAAATCTGTTCTGAAGTCTGATTTAAACACTGTGCTTTGTTGTTCTGAATTACCAGCAAGCTTAGCAAAAATGTCTTTTATTGTCACATTCTTCTACTGTCATGGCGGAGGTTTGTTTGAAACAAATCTTGCTAAGCAAACTAGTACATGATCAAATTACAAAGATGTATCCGTGTTAGTGTGTGATGTCCACTCACACAAACATGACAGCAACAGGCGTCTGACAACATGTTCATCTTTCTTTCTTGCTCTCCTTCTCTCTGTTAGCTCTCTGTTTCTAAATCTGGAGGTGTCGTCTTTTCAGGAACACTGATAGCGGAGTGTTAATAAGCTGAACTGACTAACTGTGCGTGTTTGTGACTCCGATATGCAAATGAGAGCTTCTTTGTGCTCGTATGATTGGTTTCTTGAGCGTATCTTGCTAACGTAAAGTATTAGAATGTTGGCTTCATTCTGGAATCCATCTCCTTCTGTCTCTCTGCAGGCAGTGACTCTGTGGAGGGCGAGTGTGTGTTCGAGGGGGATTACGCTGTCCCTCCTCTCCCGGTGACCGAGGGCATGCAGCACATTCGGATCATGGAGGGTGTGTCGCGCTCTCTCCCCTCGTCTCCTCTGCTGTCCCACCAGGCCCTCAACATGCGTCTCCAGCCGCTCAAGAGACTGCCAGGTAACACTGCTTGTGTTTGTAAGTGTGTGCAGTTCTATATGTGCTACAGTTGTGCTTGTGTGGCTTGTGTACTCTCTCTCTCTCTTTCTGTGTGTGTGTGTGTGTCAACGAGAACCACCTCCTGTTTCCCATCTCAAACACTCCAGCTGAATGCCAGAACTCCCACTGAGAGCACAAATGCCTTCACCTTACACACAGGGAGAGTGTGAACGAGTTTGTGTGTGTGTGTCTGTGTGTGTTTGAGTGGTAACAAAGTAGCAATGTGTTATTTTTAGAGATGTCAGTTTACATGTTCATTTAGTGTGGTTTAATTGTTGAAAATTGAAATTTACATCAAAAGTGGTATATATATCTGCATATCTATCTATCTATCTATCTATCTATCTATCATACTTTGTGATGCTTTTGTTGACTTTGACACTGCACTTCTATTAGCAGCCACAAGGGTGCACTAATTATATTCTTTTCATCCTGCAATTTTCCTCCTTGCTTTTTTGTCTCTGTGGAGAAGTAGTTCAGCTGAAGGACTGTTAGTGCACCATTAATGTTTCAGAAATGGTAATCGCCTCCTCAGAGAGCATCATGTTGTTTTCAGCAAATGCTGTCAGCGGCAGTTCAGCGACACTGGATTCACACAGTCAGACAGTAAGCTGAAAACAGTTTCAGTATTTTGTTGTCTATTACAGTGAATAAATGCTGGCAGAAATATGTATAAAATTGTCCTGTTGATTTTTCAGTGTGCCCTCTAGCTTCCCCTTGCAGCCTAGTGTAGTGGTTAGCAAGCATACTTTTTTTAATATGGCCTCTGACCTGATCTTTTTGCCCCCTTTTTTCTCCCTCTGTTTTTTCCTGCCTTTCTGTGCTCTAAAGTAAAGTGGTGAAAGATCAGAAATAGGATTTACTTAGTGAACTGAGTTCACGTTCTTGTTTGTATCCTCTCTTTAACCTCCCTGACTGTTCCAACTCCCCCCATGAGCCTGGATCACTGCCAGTGGCTTTTCCATCCACGCATTGTTTTTCCTGCTTTTATCATTTCCGAGTTGTTCCAGTGAGCGCGTCCCGTCCAGTCCTGTCCGCGGAAGCTCCTTCCCAACACAATGACTTGTTTTCAGCCACACTCTCCTGGAAGCAGGACAGCACGGAGAGTGTGATTTCCTTTTCTTTCCGTGTCCTGTATTGTTCCTCTAGCCCAGTGCTACACCGAACATTGGCTCACTGTCCGTTTTCCTCCCACAATAAACTTCATGTAATATTTCATTTTATTCTCCTGACTGCGTGATATACAATATCTACTTATAGTTTGTGTTAATCCACCAACCATATCAGCCAAGGTTTATAGAGATCATCATTTACATAATCATCATACACTCACCCTAATTTGGTATCAAATTTTATATAATTTACTAATCATTCTTTTCCTTGCAATTAGAGTAAGAGATAACCAGAGCTTTCAAGACTCAGAAGGTGCAAATGCATCTTAAAGTGCCCCTATTATGGGTTATGAAAGGTTAATTTTTTGGTTTTGGGAATCGCCAACAACAGGTTGACATGCATGCAAGGTCAAAAAACACTTTCATTGTCTTAGAATATGCTCAACGACTCCCAAACGATTCGTTCAACGATTCATTTTTCCAAACTCCTCCTTTGCGTGACGCTAATCTGCGGTCATTGGCCGATTGGTCTCATTTTCATTTCATCATGCCTGTAATGCCTGATAAAGCATCGGTTTGTGAGATTTTTACTGCTCCAAAAGCGGCACCTAGTGGCAAAGAATGAATTTGCATTTTCATTCAGACCAACGCGAAAAGACAAGATAGAACACAAAAGATGATATTTTGAAGAACATTGGTGCCAACCATTAACAGTGGTGCCCATCAACTTCCACTGTATGGGCATAAAAACATTTAGTCATTTCTTAAAATATCTTGTTTTGTGTTACACAGAAAAAACTACGTCATAGAGATTTAGAGGCTGTTCACACAGTTCAACGCGAGACACAGTTCTCAGGAATGGAAAGCGCAGAGCCAATTGCAAGTGCTCCCTGCCTTCACGGCAACCAGTGGTGTTGGGCATCAGTGACAGCCCATGTCCTGTTCCAGAATGAATATGTTAATGCGACGGGATGTAGCTTTTCATTAGATGGAAACTTAGCCCTCTCTCCTTGACTGAGGCCTCTGTGTGCCTATTTCATGAGGGAAATGGTTTGAGGAGTAATTTGGAAAGCTGCAGTGACGTGCAGAGGAAATGAAGCCTGAGCGTGTTTGACAAATAGAAAAGGTCATGTCTGTTTCAGTCTCAGTCACCTGGTTTTCTCCTCCCCACCTGTCTGTCCCATGTACTCATCATCACATTCTTCGGACACATGTTACACAAGCTAGCCATATACCGCTAATGTCAAGCAAACATAGCATCTGATCTGCTAAGTTTAAACTAGATATTACATCCTGATAGCTGGATAGAAAGACCTTGTTTCAAATGCTAGAAATGATCGTCCTTACTGCAACATTTGTTATGTTGTGAAATGTTTGCTAGCATTCCTGTCTTAACGGTAGCTACTCAGCTGGTGCAGGAGCCCCTGAAAGTATGCAATTTGCTTAAAAGAACCACAGAAGGTTTTTATGTAAAGTTATTATGAAAAATTTGCGTTTCATTATTATTTACATGTTCAAAATACATGGCTCATTTGTATGGAGAAATATTTTTGCATCCAGATGGTGTAATTACATCATCTACCAGCAGGGGTTAACAGGAAGTAATGCTAACCAGTCAAAAGTTTCATATTTGTTCCTTGGTTACTGTCAACATTGATGTTTCATTTTGAATCCTTCTCACAACATGCTCTTATTTTATCATTTCAACTTTGCATTGTCTTGGCTAATGAGCAAAGCAAAACAAAACAACATATTTTATTTATTTTATTTAACAACATATTTTCCTGTGCGCTGACTTAGCATTGGTTAACTGTTCCACATCAAACAGTTTAAAACTTCACAGGAGGACCCAGCTAGTCAGATCAAGCGTGTCTGCACAGCATACTTCCTGTTTCCTGTGTCTGTCTGGGAGGGGAAAGGGAAGGTGAGGTAAGATGATGGCTGCGGCCTGGCGCAAGATTAAACAGCTCGCTGTAGAGACCATTAATAATGCTCATGTTTTGGAACTGCTCAGTGCTTACAGAACCAGAGGCATTTAATCTTATTTCAAGAAAAAAAATACGAGGACCAGGGAGATAGGGGGGGAAAAAAGTAAGGTCAACAGGGAGAAGCTCATCCATTTTTTCTCCGTGCTGTTCAGAGTGATAGGCCCAGGTTTTCCAAGGTAGTGCATTTGTCTGTCAGAAGTGCTGGCTGGCGCGGTGATTTACTTTCTGTCAGATGATGCTCGTGTCCAGCTGAAGCTGCTGCCTGGCTGGATATGGGGAAATTTGTTACCTTTCGCTTTGACAGGGAGATAATTGCTGATGGTTAACAGAACTGTGTGGAATCCAAAGGGTTTGGGAGCAAGTAATAGGAAATACACTCCGGCTTTTCACGAGCTTTCTCAAAGAGCCTCTTTCTCTGTAATATTACCTGCTTAACCTCACCTCCTTCCAGGATGAATGAGACCCTTAATAGGCCAATGGTCGCAGTGGAGATTAAATCCTAAATTACCCCTCGGAAAGACAAGTGTTAGGACATCCAAGACAGCCCCCGCTCTCACCTCTAGCCTTAATTCGGCTAAAATGCCTAAATTACTGGCCCTGTTTCACTGCTTCATCCTTCAGTTCTCTATACAGCAGACCTTCACCTGTCTGTCCTAACCAGCCCATCTGAGCTAAGGATACCATCTTGTTCTCGGATCAGGAGGGTTGTCAATCAGCTGTCTGAGCTGCCAGAGGCATATCACAGGAGGAGTTAAAGAGGAGGCGGAACAGAGCCTGTGATGTGATGGGCCGAAAGGAGAGTGATTGACAGGTTAAGCCTCCATTTAATTGTCTACCCCTCCTTACATTTCAACAGCTTGTAACAGCCGAGGTTAAAAACACAACTCTATAGACAAAGACATTGCTTTCGGCTGTGTGCGGAATTTTTCAGAGGACAGCTTAGATGGCATGCCAACATGAAAACCGACACTATTTGACCCAGTTTACTTTTTTACTACACATACTCGGTTCATTGGTGCTTGTTACTTAAAAGAAAGTATTCATAATATTGCATCAAAAAGTAGCAACTCCCTCCACCTTCTGAGCTCTTCGTATGTCAGCCGCATTTGACATCAAGGCAAAATCTACAGTTATACTCATGGTACACTGTAAAAAAAATTCCGTAAAATTTACGGTAAAAAACTGGCAGCTGTGGTTGCCGGAATTCTAGCGTAAAAAATACGGTAACAACGTTTTAGGTTTTACAGTTTTAACTTAAATTTACAGTTAAATACCGTAATTTCTTTAACTGACACAATGTTAATATACCAACCTATTAAAGTACTGAAATCTGTTTTGTACCTTTGAAATACACTGATAACCACCAAATGCAGGTGGTGATGAGAAAGTCACATGATGAACCAAAGCCCATCACAAGCAGCTTTTAAATAATAGCATATATAGAAGGTGCACAGTGTCATTCACACAAGCCCTAAACACCATCATGGTGAGACTCATCAAACTGAAATATGCTATAAACATTAATTTAACAACATTAGATGTAACATACAACCCTAATAAACATAACTGATAAGAAAAAACTAAGAAGAAACATAGTTATTTCAAAGAAAAAACATCAAATTCAAACAGAATTTTAAATGCAACGCAGGGAATTCTGGGAACGTCAGTTTACGGTTTTTCCCTGTAAATTTTACAGGAACTTTCCGTTAACCATTTAACAGGTTTTTACTGTAGCATTTTCACCGTTTTTTACCGTTAAAATCACGATCATTTTTTACAATGTAGCGTTGGTAATATAATTGCTGTGGCTTTATTATTTTATAAAAGTGGTGACATTGAACTGTGCATGCACTGTGCATTTTCTTCGGAAAACACATAATGCACATGTTAATAAATATGCAAATCGGTTTGCAAAGTTTAGGGTTCACATAAAGACAAAATTCAGAATCTGAAATCAGATTGGATTCATTAGGATTTATGGAAATTAGCCCAAATAAACAAACCTGCTTTTCAGAGAAATCAACCTAAAATGGCTTTCTTACTATTATTTCTTTATAGACTAGAACTAGACCAGAAAAAAATATTTTTGCATTTAGAAAATTGCGCACTTCAAATTTAATTGCATGATTCAATTTTTTAAACTGTATATTCTTTTTTTATTTAAAAAGGAACAATGACCAGATGTGACTGGAAGATGTTACAAAAAAAGATTGTTTTTCATCTGTACAGAAAAGTATAATTATTTACCAACAATGCAATGAATCCTCATTCTATACCTGACAGGCGATTCAGTTTGAAGAAAAGTGCCGCCAATCTCATTTGACCCTGCATCATATTTTGCCTGTGACAATGAGAGTAATAGAAGATATTGATTGGCAGGGCAGTTAAGTTGTCATTGCCGCCATTTAATGTGTCACGGGGAGCAGTTAAATTGTCAGAAATCACTGAAGGACTCCCTTCGTGCTTGATATTGCTCCATAAAAGTCTTCCACATGTAAATTGGAGGAAATTTTAAGAATGTCACCATCTGTGCGGACTCCGGCACTTATTTTCACCAGTTAAAGACTGAATTATATTTGTTGTTGTTCCTTAAATACAGTTTTTGAAAGATGGTTTTTCCATTCAGTGCCAGATATGTTTCTGTTGAAATCTTACCAGTTGACATGTATGCGCTGGCAGATGTGGCCAAGAGAAGCTTTAATCCATTAGTGTGTGGTCTGTTTCTCAGAATGGGCGGCTGTGCTGCACTGTATGGTCAGCAATGGGGTCCGTGCTAAAGCGTGGGTGGTAAGGCGCCTCCGGCATATTGGCAACCGGTTGGGCTGTTTGTAGCCAAGTAAGCTGAGCCTGTGGCTATTTGCTGGGCAGAAGGAGGTCCGCTGTGGCTGTCTTCGAGAAGAGCAGGATACAGGCCACGCTCCACAAACTTGAGAGAGTGGTTTCTGGTGTTGCTCCTGTCCACTGGCTGTTTGCTGAACCCTTGATAACCTCAGCTCGCTCTTGTGTGGACTCAGTGAATGATGCAATAATCAATACTCACTGGAAACACAGGGTCCGAGGAGAGAAGCCTGCTCAATCAGCAGCTGGTGGGAAGAGACACGGTCGTGAGTGTTTTAATCAGTGTAAACACATTTCACCTCGCCTGCCTTCCAATGGATTATTCCAGAGCGTATTTTTTGCTAGTATCAACATTCGAATGACTTATACTTGCATCTAATACAGAACAAAAGGACTGTTCGGTGTCATAGATGAGCACACTTTAAAACTGCAATGTCATTTCTGTTTGCTACCATCACAAAGGTGCAAAAAATAACAAGACTTTGCATTTTCTAAAAAAATTAATTTACCTGTCCAAAACTCATCATTGTTAAAGTATTCTGAGTGGATGCAAAGAGTTGCTATGTGGTTGCTGAGGTGTTGACATGTAGTTGCTAGGGTGTTCTGGGTGGATGCTTACTTAGGGCCCTATGATTTCCACGATGTGGAAAATGTGGACGGAATCGCAGAATCCAGTCATAAAAATGGAATTTACAGTTTAAAGCGGAATGTCACAGAATTTGTCAAAGTTTGGATGATTTAATTAAAAGTAGGTCATTACACTTTAGTCAAATCGAGATATGGACTAGTATTTGTAAATATTAAGCCGCCAAAAGACTAATTATGAATTCTGCGTGTCTCTGTGTTAATGAATGGTCTCCATAACTGCTCTGAGAGTCATGAGCATTTGAGTAAAACGATCCTCATATCATATACACACAGAAATTTAAAGGTATTCACGGCAACCTGTCAAAATAAAAGTTCGGTTTAACTTGAAGACATTGTGGCAGAAATGTATTACTATTGTTCAGCAGAATGTACGTAATATTACTACTAACATTATTAAAACCTTATTTTTAAGGAATAATCATACAATATTTATTCAAAAAATAAAATGTTTGATTTTCATTAATGAAAAGATAAATTAAATTAATTTTTTATGCCTTGATTTGATAACCAGAAACATGTAAATACACAACATAATTTATGAGGGGAAAAAAATTCATAAGGCTATTGTAAGAATAAATGAAACTTGTTTTTATGCTTTCAAATAATTAGACATTCTAAAACACAGAATTTGGGAACAATAAAACATAAGGATAGAAAAAAATAAAACATTTCATAGGGCCCTAAACATGTAATTTTTGTTAAACTTTTAATAAATTGATGTTAAATTGTTTGTTTCATGATTTTAATTAAGTAGACATGCTTTTTGATTAATAAAAATTAATTTAACCATTAAAAAGGAGTCCAGAAAAATTTAAATGGGGGAAGAAAGAAAAAAAAAATTACAGAATCCAGAAAAAAAAAAAAAAAAAAAGGAATTTGGGAAAAAATAAAACGGATTTCATAGGGCCCTGCTTACTAAAAGCACATACAT
Organism: Tor tambroides; assembly: GCA_021397915.2. Taxonomy (NCBI): domain Eukaryota; kingdom Metazoa; phylum Chordata; class Actinopteri; order Cypriniformes; family Cyprinidae; genus Tor; species Tor tambroides. The sequence continues at coordinate 25,792 of JAFVLL020013619.1, read as the reverse complement.
ACACCTCCAAATCTCAAATATGATGTTCTAACAAAACCTTAAAGGCTGGAATACACCATGTATCATTCATTTTCCAACTATGTAAATGGTTACTGATTAAAATGGGCATCATACACTAAACAACTTTCAAGTTGTTGCGAACACAACAAACTTTAAAAAAAAAACAAAAAAAAACATGCGACTTATTCCATGATAATGATCTTAAATTGGCTCAAAATATCAAACATTTATACAGGGTCCTTCTATGTCCACTCAACCAAAGGTCCCCAACTCAAATTTTTGATTTTGTTAATATTTTTTTCTGTAGAAAGATAAACATATATAGCAGGGCCGGCGCCAAGGGGCGGCATTCGCGGGCCGTGCCCCCCCAAACGAGTTACTGTGCCCCCCCCTATCCATCCTCTCCCCTCCTTGCTGAACGTGATCGATTACGAAAGCGAAAGTGAAACCGATAAAACAGCGCACATAAGAAAGCGACTGCACGCTTTAGCGAGCGTCAGCAACTGCACGCGATCACAGAGCGCACGCTTCCCACCCGAAACACCCCCCCCCCCAACGTAATTTGTGCCCCTCCTAGAAATTCAAATGCCCCCCCCGATGGAGGTGCCCTGGCGCCGGCTCTGATATATAGTGATGAAAGCCAAAGTATTAAATGTCACAGATGTGTATTTACTGACTAATCCATTATTTTGTAGAGTGGGGTCAGAATGACAATTTTCACCTGAGATTTGGAGAAGTATTAAAGATATCTTAATTTCCTTTTAGATTCTTGTTCTTTAAAAAAACTTTCCTTTTGGTATCTTCTTTTTAAAGGCCCTCAGTTGTTCAATCCCAAAGATATGGAGATTAATGCAGCACCATGAGTAAACTGGTAAATTTTCAGTGGTCAAAAACCAAATGTGGATCACTTTGCATATATCTGATACTTTTTTCTTATAAAGACATGACATATTTTGGCTTTCATCACTATTTATGTCTTTCTAAGGTTGATTTGACACGGAATGACCCTATATATATATATATATATATATATATATGGCAAGTAGCGTTGAAATGGGGGTGAATGTCACTTAAGTTAAAAATACCCTGAGTGAGAATTTGCTTATAATCATAACGGGTTTTCTTAACTTATGGTTTGTTGTAACTAGGTCCTGGTTTATAGATATGACTTGTGTCCCTCCTACAATCCAAGTCTGTATGATTTTTTTTTTTTTAACCATTTTTCTTCCACAAAGTTATACAAATATACACAAAGTTGCATGATTTGAGGAATAATAAATATCCGTAGCAACAATCCGCCTCAAACTCATGCCATTGGTCAAGCCAGAAGTTGATATGTTGGGCTGTTTAAACAAACAGGCAATGTTTTGCTTGTCTCTAACGGTACTTCAGTATCATAAAAGATATTCACATCAACTATTCAGTGACCTTCATTTCTTTACAGTGTTCGTCTCAAAATGATTGATGAATTGAAACAACAGGAATATGTTTTTCCCCCACTTTGCCAGCCTGCAGAGACTGGCTAAAGAGACAGGTCACATTAGGCAGGCTGAACAGATGTAGAGACAGCACAGTTAGAGAGTGGGAAATCTGGCAGCCAGAACTGGTCTGGGGATTGGGGAATACGACTCTATAATAGCTGGTCCTGGGTCAGAGAGCGCTCTCTGCTTCTGTCCTCCTGTGTGTTAACTAACAGTCACTAGTCCCAGTGCCAATGATCGGAGAGGAGGAGAATTAGAGCTGAGATGCACAAACCTCTCACCTCTCACCTCTTAACCTCAAATGTATGCTTGTCAGCACAAACGCAAGATGCGTGATTGCATGTCGGTTTTTAAAGTGTTGGAATGAGCAGCAGTCTTGCATTCTTGTTTTTAATATGATCAAATTAATGAGGTCTATAATGATTCTTCAGCATTTCATGACTTAAGGGGATAGTTCACCCAAAAATGTCAATTCTGTCATTGTTTATTCACCCTCATGTCCTTCCAAACCTGTACGACTTCCTCCTGCAAAATGCTACAGATTTTTTTAATGTATTGCATGTTTTTGTACATACAATGAAAGTCAGTATGCTCTAAATCAACACTGGTACCCTTTAATTTGTATTGTATGGAAAAAATAAAATAAAATAAAAAACATTTAAAAAATGTCTTCTTGTTTCACATAAGAATGCTAGTTGTATGGATTTGGAATGACATGAGGGTGAGTAAATGATGACAGAATTACATTTTCAGGTCAACTATCCCTTTAACAGAATATTAAAGGGGAAGTTAGTCAAAAAATGTTGACTTTTTCCCCAAACACATGTCATTGATTGAATTTCTGTTATTATGTTGGGTTACATTTCTGTTGGATTAAATATTTTGAGAGCGTCACAGAGTTTGGACCCAGTCTATATATATTTGCAGACCACTTTCTCTTGTTGTCTTTCTCTAGGTAACAGCATTAACTCATTGCACGCTACTTGTGTTCAGTTCTTGATCTTTGAGGCACATTTGGAGCATTTAGAGCAGTGGTAGTCTCAGACAGCAAGCTGTCCCCTCGCTTCCTGCGGTTGGGTTAGCACCATTAATGAAGAGTGCCTTTAAGAAGTCTCCAGCGAGCAGCCAGGCATTACAGATTAGGTCAGTGGAACGGCTAGCGGGTTGAGCATGATGGATGAGGGGGAGAATGAGTTTCTGCCGTGCAGTATTGTGAAATCTTTTCATTGTCACCGACGGGCCTATGAGGTTCTGACGAATGAGGGAGCAAGTGTCAGAAACGCCCTTCCCCTGCTCCCCGCAACACTTTTAATATCTCCCGGAGCTGCCGCCAAAGTATTGATAAAAGTAAAGTTTAAAAATAGCCTCGGCAGCGAGAGGAGAGCCGGAGAGCTGCAGAGATGATTAAACAAGGGCGCTGTTGTGCTTCCGAGGGCTTCGTTTCTGTAAACACCCGGGCACGAGTGAGTGGACTTCCCGCTTCCAGAGTGAGAGAGGGAGCCTCTTTATGGGAAACGTTTGTGACCGGGGTGACAGCTCGGCTTGATGGATGGGCTGCCTCCATCTGGTTGCAGTGCATGTAATAAATTTCCATGCTCATGTTTGACCTCTCTCACTTACCAGACACATCTTTCACTTTTGGGACGTCCAAGAGGGACTCACAATTACAAGGCGAGATGCCGCCAGGGCGCGGGGATAGTGCTGTTTATGGGCCCCAGCCCAAGGGCAAAGAGTCAAAAAAAATAGATAGCTGTAAACAATGCCTCACGCCGCCAGGAGAATTCTTCTGCATTCAATAACCTTTCACACCTACTCGGATCTCAGAGTAGCGCTAGGATCCAGAGCTTCAGCATGTGGACCTCAGATGGTTAATGCTTCAAAGGTTAGCAGCTCTACATAGTGGCTCATACGGCTGCTGTGTAGTAACACTGTGCTGAAATGTGACAGATCGATAGCTTTTAAAAAGCAAAGTTTGTTGAAATGAAGCAGGATTATTTACAGCTCTTGCAGAAGTCAAATATTGGTCTGAGAGGCAAACTTGTGCTCGGGTCTTAAATAATATCTCAAGCACCTAAACTATTTCCTGCTTTCAGGGAGCGCACAGTTCACAAAATGTGTGTGTTTCACCAGAAAATAAACAGCAATGCATATGTTGGATATATGTTTTGCATTGCATACTTCATTTTTTTTTTTTCACTTAAATGATTATGAATTTAATATATTGTAGTTTAAAGATAAAATTACTGGTTTTAGTTTGTTTTAGTTTTTGTAGAGTTATATAAACTTTTAATATTAAAAAATATAAAATTATAATATATACAGTTTTTGTTTTATGAAGTAACATTGTACATTTTATATAATACCGTTTAAAACTACAGTTATTAGGTTATGCATAGTATGTAATATAATAATGTTATATATCGTATTATGCAATTATGTACAATTATATAGGCATAATGTATGCATGTATAAACGTGAAAATATGGACAAAAATATAGACGATACAAATTTATAGAGATCTATTATAGTTTATATTTTATGAATAGTATGTAGTATAATATGCAATTGTATACATGGAAAATTATTTTAACTTTTATATAATATATTTTAAAAATAGACAGTTATTAGTTTGTATAGATTAATATACATACTATGCAGTAGTATATAATATGCACAAATACTATTTTAAACATTTCAATTTATGTATGTTAGATGTGAGCTTTTAATTTAATGGTAGGTATGTATTTGGACAGTACAAATGTATGCAGATTGCTAAAATTGAGTACATTTTTCTGTTCTAGTGAACACATTGTAAGTGAAGTCATAACCTGTTTAGCCCACATTAGTGAGGCAGTTGTTCCTTTTGCAGTTACAAATTGAAGTTATTCATAGATGACCATCTCTCTACATGCTCACAGGTTGGTGAAATGCCCTTAAAAGTAACACAGCATGTTAAGCAGCAGGGCTTTTCGGTAATAGAAACAGATAGCTGGCCATTGGATTTTAATAAAGTGGGATAATAATGAGGGTAAGAGTGGAGTGAATTGTAAAGAGGAGGCTAATGAAGTGCCTATGTGGGCAGTATGTGCAAAATAACCTATAACCTATTAAGAAACAGTCTAACGCACTGGGCTCCAGTCAGACCCCCTGATTGAATTAGTAGGCTCTTTAATTACTGAGCATCTTAGATGGGAGCTTTGAATTTAATTGAACTTTTTCATGGCCCCTGCTCACCCAGCCAAACAATTTGTTCAGAAAAAATTGAATTAACAACCAGCCCTTTTTTTTTTTCTTCTTGCATTGCTTATTATAACATTAGGAAAGTCCCAGGAGTTTCCAGGCTGTAAGAAACGAAATCGCATAACATTATTCACAATAACGCATATGTTATAATCGCAAAGAACTTACTTAAAATTCAATCCACTTTGGCGTCATTATCATGTATCAACATAATAAATGAGCCCTTCAGAGCATGGTAATTATAATTTGATAAATCATCAGCAGAAAATTAACTGGATGTCAAAACATTCATTGGAAAGGGTGATGAATCGAGGATGATTGTGGTGATGAATTGTGTTAATCTGCGCAGTATGAAGCCAGCGAATGGCTAAGCAGCCCAAGATGGATGGGGCATGGAAGCAGCAAGGTCAGGACACAGCACTGCAGAACGGAGGGAGGGGGGAAAAAAAGGGGGGAGAGGGAGAGAGAGAGAGACAGACACTGGCTGTGCAGCACGCAGGGCTTTACCTACCTGCACATTTTACCACAGTTTTTCACCCTGGGTATCGGGCAGACAGATTTTCCTCCTCTTTTTTTTCTCGAGTGTGACTGTGCTTTTAATCTCTGCCTTCACTGAGTACAAATATGGTTCCCGGTTAAAACAATGGAGGGTGTTTAACTTTTGCTCCATGCTTTTATCAGTTAGTTGCTGGGTGAAATAAAAGCTATGAGGCCCTTTAACCTTCACTTGACTCAGCCCTTGTTCACAATACACACTTATGTTTTAAATGTGTGTAGGTCTTTAGGTTTTTATGGTAATTCTGAAATTGACATTACAAAATGACCAATGTTATGTAGTATTAGCAGTTCCTCAAGCTATACACAGCCAATAATAGTGTCCACCTGGGCAAATTAGCATGTAAATCCTGATTTAGGTTCGCATGGTTGATATTGGCCCCTTTGTTCGACCTCCCGGCCCTACAGGTCATTTTCAAATGCAGTGAATCCATCAATTGGAGTAGAGGAGCTCTCCTTGCCAAGACCTAATGGGGAATGACCTGCAATCTTGATTTCCCACAGTTTATATGTCAGACCCAGCAGCTATCATCGATTTGTGTGTGTGTGTACACAGCCATAAAACATATTTTTCAACAGGACCGTGCTGTTGGATCATGTACGGTGCATATTGATATGCAGAATGATTGGAGAACTTTTGTTCTAAATTATATGCGTTTCTGTTGATATTAAGCCAATTAAATCAAAGCATGTTGTTCAAAGCCAAGAATTCTTCCAATTGTTAAACTTTTTTTTTTTTTTTAAATGAACATGCACAGTAAATAAATCCAGGGTGAATAAAGAAAGTGTGGTTTTAAGTTCATATCTCGCCACAGGCCGTTTGTTTACTGCATAAATGGATGCAGTCCACTCGCTGAGGTCGAATAGCACAGCACTTCCTGTAGGCCACATGTATTGATGGGTGTCGAAGAGCAGGGGCCGTCCAGTGCAGCGCTGGTGTTTATAGCTAGCGCCAACCTGCGATCGTGCTCTCATCGAACTCATCAGAAACTTCCTGCACATGGTGGAAAACTGCCTGTTTTAATCTTCGCTCAGACCAGCTTTACTGATTCAAAACTTCACAACACCCACTCTGTGTGTTTAACATCACTCAGCAGTCAACGAAAATTAAGCTGAGGAACATACTTCGTGAATTGGGAGAGATTGCCCTACTTTCCTGCTTCATGAGCGCACTTTGGTTGAGGTCAGAAATAAAAGTGTACTTGTGGCGTTAGTAGTTCACATAAAATGGAAAATCTGTCACTTTATATGTTGTTCCAAACCTGTATGTTTTTATTTTTCAATACAGCAAAAGTAGAAATTTTAAAGAATCTTTTTACATGCAATATGAATTCATATAGCATGTAAAAAGCGTGTGACTAAATACTGCTGCTTGTGCACTAAACTGGTAAATATGAATATTCGCTGTAATTGCAGTTGTATATAAAATAGTTGCGCTAAATATGCCATTTTTCGCCATTCTGTTCTTTAAAGTAAAGAAATTGATTCAATTTACTTTTTTTAATGGAAATCCCTTCTGATACATTGATATCATTAGTTAGATATTTTTTTTATTTTTATGCGCTCTAAGTCTTCTGAAGTCATAATAATCTGGACACACAAAAAACTTGGTATATGGACTGTAGCTGTATGGAAACAAGCTTTCTTCAAAATGTTCTACTTTTGTTTGTTTAAAAAAATAAGTGTACAGGAGGAGTGTACATTTTGGCAGTGACTAAGGTTATGGTTGTATAATGTAGTGTGGGCATGTTGTTTATACAAGCCCTATAGCTTCTGTACAAAGAAAGTAAAAGTGACTGCAGGATACAAAAACAACTGCTAGCAAATCCAACTAAATGGAAGCACTTTTCATTATTTACAGAGCCTACTGATTCTTATTGTAGTAATGAATGTCTTTCAACAAATAATGATAATTACTTGTCACTGGGTTTGAAATGTGACAAATCAGACAATGTTACTTTTATTGAATTCAATTATCAAGATGAAAAATGGGTTTATTCATTATTTTTCTTTATTTTACATCTGGCAAAATGGATGTGTCATTATCTTATACTCAGCATGTTGGTTGTTTGCTGGGATGGCAGCTCAACTAATTGGTAACAAAATGAATGCATGCATTTAAAGAGAATGAGGGGCATCTTCAGTGTATTTAGTGAGGTTTTATGGTAAATGTGTGGTAAAAGCAGATGGTATTAACATCCGTCTCGGGGAGGTCAGGCGCGATGTATCTGGTATTTACATGCATCTCAGATTTGTCTCTTGGGACCACTTGTGATCAGATATCCTCAAGAGGACATGCATCACATAAACCGCCAAAAAGTAAAGTAAACATGCTGTTGGTCTTGAATAAAATAATGCAAATATTCAAATAATTTGACTGTTTTCACTGTATTTTTGATCAAATAAATGCAGTCTTGGTGAGAAAAAGAGACTTCTTTCTTTCAAAAAACATTAAATCCTAATTATTGTAAACTGTTGACACACCAGTAGTGTGTATATGTATTTAGCACAGTGGATGATTGACAGGTGAGTAAGCAGTACTTTACTGTTGTCCAGGAAGCAACAGGATAGATTAGTGTTGACACTACAGATGTGATGTGGTCACGTGTGTATCCAACTACCTTCACGTCGTAAAACATATTAGGCCCTGTTTTAAAGGAATAGTTCACCCAAAAATTCAAATTAGCTGTTAGTTTTTTCACCCTCAGGCCAGCCAAGATGTAGTTGACTTTTTTCCTCAGTAGAACAGTGAAGATTTTTAGTTGAAGCTGTAAAAATATAATGTAAGTTAATGGCTACCGTCACTTTGAGAGTCAAAAAAGCATATCAGGGAAGACAAAATGAATACCCATGACTCCTGACAATGTACTCTGAGGTCTTCGGTCTGCCAGAAGCTAAACATTATTTATAACCTGTAATCCATAGCCTCAGGCAAATGGGGAAATCAGATTCTTTTCTGCGAACTAGTTCTTTCAGAGTGTTCATTTCAATGAACTGATTCACAGATTTCAGCTAAAAAGCTTCTTTTCTGTTCTACTGAAGAAAAATGTTTGAGGGTGAATAAATCAGTTGCATACTTTCATTTTTAAATGAACTATAACCTACAGTAAGCGCCATCCACTTATACGATTCACCTAAAACAGATGGTAATACCGAGTGCAAATGAGGTAAATGTGTCTGTATGTGTGGCCTCTTCTGTCAGTGCAAATCCTTTAAGTGCCTTAAATTTGATCTCACCTGTTCTTTGTACACAAAGAGACAAAATTGTAGACAAAATCCATTTGTTGCTCTAATGTATCTCTTTCACACACAATAGTGTAAACTTTTCCTGTGTGAAGTTAATACATATCTCTGGCAAGCAGCAATAGTATCAACTGTGTTACATATGGAAGAAGAGTATCTTTACCTTTCCTGCTATTGGTCCTCTGTGTGTTTCAAGTGCTTTTTCTGTCTGGCAGTGATCACCAGGCTTGTCTAAGTGTGTGTGTGTGTGTGAGAGAGAGAGAGTGGTGGGGGTGGGGGGCATGTGTCACTTTGCCTCTTAAGTTTCTGATTGTCTAAATAACACAGTATCCCATCATACAGCTGTCTTGCATTTTGACAGTACAATAACCCATAATTCCTTCTGTCACTCAATATTTCAAGGGCAGTATTTTAAGGCTTGAACTGAGCGAGAATGCATTTACATTTTGGAGGATGTGAGAGAGGAAGGGGCTGAGGGGGGAAATAGATTTCTTGTCTTGTCACTTCAGATTTTACCCTTCTCCCCCTTTCTCTGCAGAATCCATTTTAGGAGAAATCGTAAAAGCGGCTTGGGAAAGATCTGCACTTTTTCTATTTAATCAAAGCTTTAAAGCAGATAAGCAGAGTCGAGTATTGAGCAAGCGCAGCGAAGGACAGCTTTGACCATGGAAATTTACTGTATACACATTTACTTATTTCTGCTTATGTAATTATTTTGAAATAACAGGCTCAAATGGTTTACTAAATGCAGCTGCAAATTAATGAATTCAGATTTATTTCCCTCAATCTGAATTCTAAATATGAACGTTGACTGCATTTGCAGAATTGATTTAGTTTTTAATGGATATTCCTGGTGATGCATTCATTTATTTACACCACCAAAGAGTGAGGGCATTAAATTGATCAAAAGTGACAGTAAAGACATTTATAATGTTACAATTATATTTCAAATAAATGCTGTTCTTTTGATTTTTCTATTTATCAAAGAGTCCTAATAAAATAAATGAATAGTAAAAACAAAACAAAAAACAGCTCAATAGTTAACAGTTGAGCACCAAATCAACATTTTAGAATGATTTCTGAAGGATCATGTGACAGACTGGATTAAAAATGCAAATATTTTAAATGTTGTGTCTGTGTAAATATATAATGCCCTGCTTCTGTTTTATTTTTGTCATTTCACTCAATTGTCAAATATTCATTATGGAATATTCAGCATTTCATGTTGTCTTGAACATTTTCTTGATATATTTCCTTATGATAATCCACGTTTACAACTAATATATTTATGTATTGTACATTTAATGTGTTTATTGTGACCTCGTGAGCTTAAAGCACCCTTAATGAAGCCCTTCACCTCAGCACTGCATAAAATTGAGCTTCAAAGTTGCGCATTTCCAAAAAACAGACAGCGCTGACATGGAAATTGACCTGTAGGCTCGTGTCTCCTCCACAAAACTCTCAGTTGTATTGCATGTCAACGAGATGAAAATGATTCCCATCTCCTCCCTTGACTGGATTTCCATTTGCAAAGAAGATAGGGCTCTATTATAGACCTATTTGAACTGTGCTGATAGCTACAGCGATTTAAAGAGCTCTATTGTTTGAAAAAGGAGCCAGTCAGATTAGAGAGGTGTGTAGAGCTCTTAGCAAGGTCAAATATTTTATGACTGCTCTGCTTCCATCTTATTTAATATCAAAGAGTTTTTTTTTTCTCTTAAATGACGCCTTCCGCTATGATCTAACGTCTGATTTACAGAATACAGCAGGATCTGACACTGCTATCAATGTCTGTGAACATGAATCACCCAGATCCCTATTTTGTGCTTTTTGAAATAACAGCTAATGTGCGGTGTAAATACACAATAAAATTCAGTGACATCAAGTATACACTAAAAAAGAAACTAATTTTAATTATAAGTATTTTTTTAACAACTGTTTGGAAGCTGTGTATTTAGCATTGAGGTTTGATTGTAAGGCTTGTTTAGTAAGAAATAGTGAGCTTGTCAGATTGCTTTCAATGGTTTTGGCATCTATTGTGTAGGTTGGTGTTATTGTTCACTCCATTGTATTAAACAGTCCCCCGGGCAATGTTCCTAAATGTCCCTATTTACACCCTTGTGTGTGTGTGTGTTGTTACTATAGAGACTGTGTCTGAGGTTGGTCAATAAAACACAGATCAGATGCGCAAGTTTAGCACTAGAGCATGCAGTAGGAGCATTGTGTTGTGCAGCACGTTTTAGTGCTTTGCTATTTTTGGGTTGAAGCTATAACTGTAAATACATGCATTTTAGCATCTATTATAACTGTAACTATTGTTATTTTGAAAAATATACAGCCGGTTATAAGGTATCACGTTTTAAGGTATACAGTGCTGGTAGCCAAACAGTGATATTTCTTCTTCTAATAATAATAATAATAATAAAGTATATATAGTATAGACTACTGGTCAGAAGTTTGTAATAATTAATCTTTTTTCATGTTTTTGAAAAAAGCCTCATGCTCACCAAGGCTGCTTTTATTTGATTAAAAATACAGTAAAACAGTAATATTGTGAAATATTATTACGATTTAAAATAACTGTTTTCTATTTTAATATATTTCAAAATATAATTCATTCCTGTGATGCAAAACTGAATTTTCTGCTTCTTAATACTTATGACAACAGAAAACAGTTATTTCAAATTATAATACTGTTTTACAATATTACAGTTTTTACATTATTTTTAAATGTAGTCTTGGTTATTTCATTCATTCCATTCACATTCTTGGAAATATTGGAAATAGTTGCAAATATTGTCTGCAAATATTATATTATGTTATATTATATTATATTATATATTGTGGCAGGCATATAGGGTTCATGAAACCTGTTGTTGTTGTAGAAACATTTTTATTTTTGTAGTTCCATTAAGATAGCGGCACATGTAGTTTCATATCTTTTTTATTTTATTTTATTAAAATAAATTTGATAACCGTATTTAAGAATCCTGTGGACATTAGTATACAAGTCAAAAATTACGATTCAAAGTGTATACTGTGCTCAAGTAAACGTTTATGCAGGTTCTCTATTGCAATAGCGTAAGTGATTTTAAAAGAACACGATACCTTTGTAATCCAGTCTGTTAGCTTGAAGCTTCCTGCCTTGCTATGCATTTACCCTGCTTTCGTCTCACTACACAAATATCCAGTGGAACGACACAAAGCTTGGTGTGTTGAACAAATATGAGGGCTGTGTTTATTTAACTACTGGTCGAGCACAAAGCATCTGAGGGGAGAGGAGGTCTTTTTTGGAGGGCAAGCGGAGACTGAAGCGGCCATTCGAGGGGCCCAATCGCACTTGAGTTCACTGGTAAGCCTGTTGGACATCCGGCTTTGTTCCCCTTATAGTCTACTTATCAGAGGGCTGATTCGCTTGTCCCCTCGCATGTTCCTGTCCTATCTCAGGGCCGCCAATTTTCCACAGGCTAAGTGCTCAAATTGAGCCATTTTGTTTCACTTTAAACTAAAGCGGGGACCTATTATGCGTGATTTTTCATTCATAGCTCCCACTGCTGGCACTCTCTCTCTCGTTCTGTCCGCACTCGGAGGAAAGGCCTTGTGAGGCCGTACTGTTCTCACTCCAGGCATGTCAGCTTCAATCTGCCACCCCTGGGTGTGAGGGGCCAGCCGAGGTGTGGGGGCTCACAGGTCAACCCTGTGATGTAATTGATGTTGCTTATTCATCTGTTTTTCCTTGTCTTTTTTCCTGCCGCTGCGGCCTTTTGTTTGTCTAAATTGTTTGAAGATTTACTGTAGGTCCTCAGGCCCCTGGGAAGCATCACCCCTGCGGCACTGCCTTGATGCCCCTGCTGAGCAGGAGGCTACACACATACCCTGGCAGATAAAGGTGCTTTCCCTCAGTCAAAATACAGAGAGGATCTTTCATTGTGACCAATGAGGCCGTCTCCCAGGCTAATGGTTTCATACGTAGCTTGCATATAACAAACCAGATCATTACTCATATGATACATGCAGAAGAGGCTGAGATATTGAAAACCAGTGATTCCAACTGGTGGATCGTGACCCAAAGATGGGTTGCTAATGGGGTCGTGGATGTGTAATTGTGAATACTTAGGACAGAAAAAAGGCTTATCAATGTTCAAAAGCCAGGAGAAAATGCTTCCCATATATTTTGTTGCTGGTTTTAAAGGCTGTGTATCCAATCAAAGAGTATCTCAAAGTATTATTGAAGAGAAAACTCAAGTTTTCATATCCGGTCTGCACTTTTTATTATTATACATTGTGCTGTTTGATTTTAAGGACTTTTTTCCACTTTTGTATAAATAACATTGAGTCCTTATACCATACATTGTAGTGTTTTTCTTTATTTTTCTTTATTTTTTTTATATTTATATTTGAAGGTATAGCAGTGACTGTCATTTTTTTTTTATGTTTTATGAATTTATATTATATTATATTATAAACACATGGGAGACACAGGGGTTTGGGAAAACAGTCATTATTTTTGCTGTTTTGTGATGCATTTTGTTTTATTTATTTATTTATTTATTTTTATTTCATTTTGTTTATTGGTCACACTTTATTTTAAGGTCCAATTCTCGCTCTTAACAAATCACTAACTATGACTTTTGGATTAGGGATGTAGAATATGTGCTTTATAAGTACTAATTAACAGCCAATATGTTATTAGTAGGCATGCTAATAAGCAACTAGTTAATAGTGAGAATTGGCCTCTATGCTAAAGTGTTACCATTTATTTTTGTTTATTTTATAATTTTTATTTTAAAACGGTGTTTATTTTTGCAATTCTGTTTTGTGCTAGTCTTTTTTATTTTTTTATTTATATTGTATTTTATTTCTTTTATTTTATTTTGTTTTATTTTATTATTTTTAAAGACATATCCCCGATGCATTTTAAAATTTTTAATTCAGTTTTAATATTGTATGATAAACAGTTCTAAATCCAGGAGCACAACTATTGCTTTATCACAGCAGATTTGTCCATGAGCAGTTTTAGTGACCCTCTAAATCTTTGCATAGCCAAGACATTACATTCTTCAAGCTCAGCTGTCTGCGATCATAAGCAGTAATGCTTTTGAACTGCAAAAGACATCAAAGCATTTTCCCTTATTCCTCTGCTCGTTACTGCATGCTCATTTTTTACGCTCGCTTTACAGCTACACGACTGTCACCTGAAAATGGAAGTAAACAGGCGACTGTAAGATAAAGAAAAGTGCCTAATTACTGAGCTTCATTTGATCTTTGCCTCTGACATGTCGGCAGGCTGCATGGGTGGTACGTCCCAGGGGCCCTTTGAAGAGGGCGATTTTGTAAGAGATTTGGATCATTACACAATAAAGAACACTTCATAAGTCATGAAGCGAGTTGGAGAAATGATGGTTAATGATGTTGACAGCAGTTCAACTCTATAGAATTATGCCGAGATTTAACTGGACTTTCCTCCTTTAATGATTCCTGCTTTTCTAAGGTAATGAAGCAATGGCAGAGAGAACGAGAATAATCTTACATCAAACTGAACTTCAGTTAAAATTGCACAAATCATCCATCACATGCCTCTTTTAAAGTGTCATGGCTGTGTATTAGAGAGGGCATCTGCAAACAAGTGAAAAGGAAAGAAAGGCCTTCCCGTTTCCTGCTAGATCTGAGCGATGCAGCAGTAGATCAATGTCTAGGATGGCTAGACATAAAAAGTGCTATAATAATAGGAATATAATGTGTTTTGTGTTCAAAGAAGCACATTATTTAAAGACATGATGGTTGAAGGGTTTCCAAGTGCTTTTAATGGTCATTGACCCAGTTTTCAGAATACTTTCAATAATCATTATTGACGTTCAAGACAACCACTGTAGACTGACACTCTGATAGTTTAGTGTAAATGCCAAACATGTATGCTCTGGAAGTCAATGCAGGTACATTTATTTTTAATATTACAGTGTCAAATCAGTGTTTAACACTATAAAGACACTACAAGTGTATCATTGTTTAAGCATTATTAATAAAACTGTTTTCTTTACCATACGCTGAAAGTAAATTGTGGCCTCAGCTGGCATTCATGTATGGAAAAGAGCAGCTCGGACATAACAGCTAAATAACTACTTTTGTTTCCCATGTGGGTTTGGAATGACTTGAGAGTAAATGATGACAGAATTTTTGGATGAACTATTTCTTTAAGTTGAGTTGTCTGTTGATTTATAGGGATTATGTAACATTCATAATTAGTTCAAATTTATATTCACACCGTAAAACGGTGATGATCACTGTTCACCTCCCTTTTTTTCAACCTTACGTGCACAGGTTATTCTGAATCCCAATAACATTTTACGTGATACATTTGTGACGGTGTTGGAGAAGTCAAACTGTATGTTTGACGGGAAAAACAGACTGCATCGGGAGTTTAATTGGTTTGAATATGCGTCTAATTATCACATAGGGTTGGTACTGATGTAGAAGTAATGTAATTATCATTTTGTAGCATTGTATAATGATACTGCCTTTTGCTCGTCAGGAGGAGACATCTTCATACCTGACACTTTACTGAGCTACATAATGATATGGCGGAGCGACAGCTAATTACAACATAATAAGTGAGTGATGATGGAGTCAGGGTGGATATGCCTCATATATTTAAATGGTTTCAAAGCACTGCAAATGTAGAGAGACTTGCAATTAAATCAAACCACTCTTCATTTAATTATGGCCAGATTTATTTGCGTATACTCTTACTTAACATGAATGAAAAGACTACATGTAACGGGAATATCTGCACTGGTTGTTTGTATGTGGAAACGCCGAAGATCAAACTCGGCCGAGGGACAATTCCTAACTTAAAAGCCGTTAACCTATTTTCAGTGTATACATAAATTGTAGACAGGCAGCATTTACATGTGACAGTTACATAAACAAACCCTTTTATAGCTTCAAAGTGTTTAAATCATACATTAAGCTGTCTAACATCATTCCTGCGTTCTGTTTGTGAATTAGAGATTGGCGAATTGACTGGAAACCCGCAAAGTTATATGCGGCACAGCTGTATTTTTGTTTATTTTAGTATTAAAGATCGTGCTTCTATATTTTGCAAAATGTCTGCAAATGCTCAGTTAGTAGATACCACTCTGGCAAGTTGCCTACATTTAGTTTATAATTTGTTGTTTGCATAGATGCTGCGCTAAAACTCTGCATGAGGAGGAAATATGCATGACATGCAGATCCGTAGATAGGGGAAGTTGATGGCAATTTGGACGGGAGAAGAGCGGCGCTCACTGACTGCTTGAAACCTTTTAATTAGCATTAATTACCCAGCAGAAAATGTTGGGGCTTGAAAGGATTTGTGTCAGCAAGTGAGAGATCAAAGATTGCGGCGCTCGCATTTTAATCTGCCAAGTAAAAACTAATAAGGGCCTTGTAATGGGGCCCCAGAGAGTGACAGCGCAGGTGGGGGACCGTAATCCTCCCAATTAGATCATCAGATGATTTAATTTCCCTCTAATATTGAAAAATTACGATTTCTTTTCTCAGTGGCCATCATTTGGTTAAAGACTGATTTTACAGGCATCCACTTCGTTTTTTTTCTTTTTCTTTCTCTCTCTCGGAGCCCCTCATTTACGGCTTTGAGAAAGTGAAATGAAAGCCTTTTTGGAGGAATGTGTGGTTGGTCATGAGGCACGGAATCATGGCTGTCTCATGTGGTTGTGGGAGGGGATGCGAGTGATGCAGACCACGGGCAGGCCCCAGACAGGGTCATCCATCAAGTGTCATTGATCATTTGCCATGAAGTGACAGCAAGGTAGTGATTATTTGCTATTAGATAGATGCTCAAGCATACAGGGCTGCAGCTTGACAGTACGACGGCCTCAACCCCAGATATCGTGGAGGAACTGTGCTCTTTGTGCGTTCTAGTCAAATGCTTGCTCTTTAGGACCAGTGGCCATGTTTATTTACAGTATGCAAATAAAAATTTGAATTAAGTCCATTTATGAATGTGCAATGTAAGTTTGTTAACCTTGTTTTAAGATTTTATATAGATGGCATATGATTACGCATATCAAACGGTAAAAAAACCCCAAAAATACACTGTTATTTATATCAGTGCGTATCCAAACAAAAGTAATTATGATTGCTAATAAAAATTACGAATAGTATCTTTTTTCTTTCAAACCTTTCTATTTCACAGCATTAAATATAATGAAATAAGCAGATTACATGTAGTAGTTTACTGTGCTTGCATGCTATTATCAAGTGAGTAAATGTCATTTTATTGTGTTTATTAAATAACTGGGCAGAATGAAATAAAATAATTGAAATTTAAAAAAAAAAAGGCAAACATGTATGTACAGTATTTCCACAAGACAGTCTAAAAAGGATGTGCATGTCTTCGATTATTATACATATTGCAATAACTAAAACATCTTGTAAGCATCTTTTTCAGAATAAAGACTGAACTTTTACCTGTTCATTGTAATTCCTCTGCTAAAAGTGCCTTATGGATACATGTAGGTTGCCATTATTTTACCTTAAGCCACTTATTTTATTTTTTCCTCCATTACTGCATCATTTTCAAACTCATTGATTTTACATTTTGGTATTTATCTAAATGCAAAGTGCCTTAAGATACATTTCCCTCGCAGATAAACAGTGATGGCAGATGACTGCGGTGCCATCTGTAAAGAATAGAATTGATTTTCAGGGCAGCGGTACGAATGGGAGAATGCATTTGTTTTGCGAGGAGAGGTATAATCAGTCAGTGGTGTCGTTTAAAAGAAACTGGGTTGCACCAGAGACAGGGAGGCCATGAGGCATGAAGAGAAATGGTGTCGACCATTTCTCTACCAGCAGACCCATATAAAGTTACGCTGCAGTGCTTCCAAAATAAAGTGGCTGGCTCTGTTTTTACTTTAATCTTAAAAATAACACTTATATTTGACTTAGATTTTGCATAATGTTGTTATAATGATTTTGGACGTTGGTGTGGTGTTCAGATTGGAAAGCTCAGGCCACAAAGCAGGATGCCTTTAACCCCTAATTTTACATGTTAATTGATTTATATTGTTGAGGTGAGTAGAATGTGATATCATTGGTATGAGTAATTTATGTCATGGAAACTTAATGCACACATTTTTTAATTTGTCACCAATTAGTAATGTGTCTTTTTGATAAACGTTATTCACATTATTTCACATTTACGCCTGAGGTAAAAGCCAAAACACTTCTATGTTATGAATCTGATTGGATCAGTCACGTCTGAAATAGCCAATGTAAACACATCTATGATATGTTGCTTGGCAGCTGTAAACAACCTTCGTTTACACTCTATTTAAATTGGACACAAGTGTTGCAGTGCCTCAAAGCTAAATTAATCCCATTGTAATCCAAGAAGCTGTCTATATTGGAAGTACTCGTCTGCAACAGTCAATTCTTCGCAGAGACTATACAACCGCAGATATATACCACAGTATAAATGTTTATTTTACAACTGACACCATCTTTCTGTGTACTCTTTATTATCATAAAGAGAAAAAAAAAGTCTTGAGGGCCGCATGTTGAATGGCGCTTCTTCAGATTTTTGTATTTTCATTTAAAATGATTTTTCACTCAATTTAAATAACCCCATTTTGTATTTATTTGACCAAAGGACACACACGCTTGTTCCAGAAGCTGTCCTTTGAAGTACATGTTGTGTCTTTTGCATGACTGAAGTGAGGGTAAGTGATTAGACAGCAACTGGACAGACACTCTCGCTACTCTGTAACACAAGGTGATTTGTGCACGTTGCAGTTCAGCTCATGGAGTCCAGGTTGCCCCTGACAGGGCCCATCAGGTCAGTCAGACTTGGCACTGGAAACAAAGTTTGCCAGGGCCGGGGGTCAAACCCAGCTTAAAGAGTCAACTCTGTCAAAAGCCTCCGTCACATTCTTACCTTACGGCCAACCTCGACTGATCCGGGGCTATTAATCACAGCGGAGCGGCTCTGACCTCAGCCCCTTCTCCCTTTGAAGTGCGCTGTCCTTTGCCGCATGAGGAAATCATTTGCTGCCTGATTCAATGAGCCGTCAGCCGAGCCAGCGGACCTAATGACATGTGAGAATATTAACCTCCTACCACTGAGAGCTGTGAATCTTGAGAGGCAGTCTATAATTCACCAGGCGTTTCATCCCTAGCCTCAGTCCTTCTTCTGGTCGAACCCCCACCCTACCCGACTCAACCCCACCCTAACCAGCACACCACTGCCTGGTCCAGTCAGAGGCTGCCTTAAAGGGATAATTCACCCAAAAATGAAAATTGTCATCATTTACCAAACCCTCATATTGCACCAATCCTCTATGACTTAGTTCTTCTTCAATGTTTTTGTTGTCTGTAGTGGAAGTTAATGGTGAGTAAATGATGAGGGTGAGTAAATTGCAGAATTTTCATTTTTGGTGAGCTATCCCTTTAAAGATATATTTACACAAACATTTTGCCATTTACTCACTTCCAACCATGTATTTTATTTTTTCTGTGAAATACAAAATAAGATATTGCACAGAATGTTCAAGCTGCCCTTTTCCGTACAAAGAAAACGGATGGTGATTTACAATGAATCAAAAGGTTTGGACAAAACGGCATCAAAATTATCTTAAAAGTAGTCCCTCTGTTTAGTATAATATTTATTTATTTATTTATTTATTTATTTATTTATATTGGCAGTCGCATCAGTGTAAATCAGCATCTACTTTCCTTAGAAAGTATATGAAGTATATGAACATAAAACAAAGGCCTGGAACCAGTGAATTCTGATAATTTTTGGCTGAACCATTGCTAAGTGACACTTTATCTCCTCTTTTAATCCACAATTTGAGACTAGATAAATATGGCAATTTATTCATGGGACTCCATGAGTTTTTCTTTTCTTCGTAATTTTTCTATGACGCATTTAGCTCCAAAACATTAGCATTTAGCTCTTTATATAACAATCCGTTATTTATATGTGTTATACGCAGTACTGTAATGATAGTGTTGTTTAATAGAGCCAAATTATGCACTGCAGGTTTGTGAATATCCACGTAAATAACAAACCAAAATGTACATTGTATATTGGAAGAAAATCACCCAACCAGTGTGCGTCCCCATTAAAACTGCAGGATAACTGCTCCATAAGCCTTTAACACATGTAAATTGCAACATAGCTGAAGCCCATTTCCTTACACATGTGATCTGTAAATTGCTGCCACCCAAGGGCTGGTGACATGTTTGAAGTCAGACAGGGTGGATGGGCTGAGATTAAGCTAGATAATGGCTGCCTAATACTGCCAAACTGAAGATTTATAGTGCCGCTGCATCTGAGGCATCATGTTTTTGAAGATTGAAAACAGAATTGCATGCGAGTTGAAGGTGGGAGTGCATCTGAGCTCCTTTGGCGCATATATTCTGCATGAAGCTGGTGTCAAGATCATATTCAAGGTTGTAGGGTTGATTAAAAACCGACACAATGGGCAGATGTGACGTTCTACTCACATTTATCACAAGAAATAGTTGATTCATTCATTCTCTCTGTGCAATGAGGAGTTTGTCATGTCCTCTGATGGACAGCTTTGCGGTGTCATGTGCATCTTTTCTTCCTTCCTTTTTTTTACGTTTATTAAAACCAATCCGATCGCTGTTTTTACAGCCCCGCTTCCCTCTTTCATTCATTATAGTTTCTTATCTTGGCAGGCAATCAGAACTGCCAGGCAGCCAGTCCATTATGCACATATGAAGCCCATCACTCCAACCGGATTGGCCAATTCATCAAACATTTATCTTTTGCCCTGTGAACAGCGTGTCAATTTGCCTGTCACTCCCAAGCCTTCGCAGCCTCTTCGGAATAAAAACATTACTTTTCCTACATCGGAGACAGCTTTGATGTTAAATCTCCCCTCTTTAACTTTCAAACAAAGGCCTAAAGTCGGATTCCAATCCTAGCACAGGAAAAGATCCCAAACATTGAGATCCGCAGCCATGCGCTGTTGACCAAACCAGAGTCGTGTTTTGAGACCGAGCCGTGGTGCTGGTTGCAGATCAGCTGGTGAGTATGTACGGCCTAGATTGCCCGTGGCTGTTCTGGGACCCAGTTTTGGCTCCAGACACATGGGTGACACTGTGGAGCTGAGGATATGAGAGAGACTAATATCAAAGGATGATCAGAGCTGCTCTGTCAAGAACAGACACACTGGGGACTCAAAAAAGAGAGCAGAGAAGAGAAAGGCCTTTTAAAACCGACGAGCAAACAAGGGAATTACTGGCCATAGCAAAGGGAAATATCAAAGCTGGGAATATCATACAGAAGGAGGCTTTTGCTGAATGGGATCACTGCTGGAACGCAGACTCGGAATACAAAGGCAGCGTGAGTGTGTTTGAATGAGAATCTGTTATTTGCGGTTAGCACTGTTGTATCAACTCGGCAGGTGTATCTATGAATTCTCTTTCCTTTTCTCTTTCTCTCTCTGTCTCTCCCTCCCTGGACATGTGACCTGTGAAAGCTGGCTGACTAATGGCTGCAGTGACTGACATTTCAACCAATAATCACAGAGTGTTTTTTTCCCCTGTTGTCAGCAGCAGTTTATCAATCAGCATGTCCGCATTAGTATTTGTCTATCGATCCATCCATCTCTGTCAAGCCATCTCTGTGTCATTGTCTGAGCTCTTGTCCTCTTATTTGGCTTCTTTTGAGGATAGTCTGCATAGTAATTTGTTTTACAGGCCCTGGCTTTGAAAGGTTTTACATGGCGGCCTTTTGAGGAGGCGTGGAAGCAGACGTTCTCAGCGAGCGCTTGTCAGCAAACTGTCACCATCTACACGGGATCTTTTTAACGTAACCTTTGGTAGTAATGTAATTGTTTGACCTTCTATCAACTTTCTCTGTCAGTATTTCTCTTCCTCATTCCATTAGGCATTGTTTAATAATTGGATTACGAGACATCCCAATTTCACCAGCAAGAGTTACCGTCAGGAGGCTGTTTGTCCCAATAATTAGCTGCATCATATACGAGCTAATGTCTGTATCTCTGTAAAACTACACCTGTCACAAAAACGTGAAGGCACACTGTGATTTTGTTCCTTGTTTTCGTGTTGGTGGTTTAATGAGGGGAATATTTCCACAAATGTGTCGCCACGTGGAGTAATGAAAACAACATCCTAGATAAAGTTTTGATGGTACATTTTTTACGAAGCTACATCGAAGCTTTTAACGAAAACATCTGTCACTAGATTTGATCGTTTGTGTCGCTTACATCAGCAAGGTTCAGACTATCATTCTTACAGTTTGTCTTAAACCGTGTATTGTGTTGCATTTCATTATGAAGTTCCATACTACTTCATTTACTCAACAGCACATTTGGTGCTTGGCGAGTTTCTATTTTGGATTGCGTTTTGTCGCTCAATCATCCAAATAATATACGCCCATCAGATTTTTCCAAGCTATTTTAATTTAAAAATGTTTTTAGTCTTTTTTCTTACAAACAGTTAAGAATGTAAACGTTGTAAATCACTCATGGGTCGCCACCACATTGGAGTGCCCACATTATCCACCAAGCCATCTCTGACCTGTATTTAATTTATTTCACGGTCATTTGGTTGCTTTATTTATCTTGTGTAATCTTGTGTTTTTTTCCAGCGCAGTATGTTGTTTAGCAGCTAAATCTCCTGTTTTGTGAGCTGTGTGCTAACTCAGGCAGAGCGAGCCAGACACGCTGCACTGGCAAACACGTTGAGATATTCACTGTGACAATGAGCTTGATCATAATTATCTTAACAAGGAGTGGGTTCATTGGCGTGGCTCATTAAATCTATCTCTCTTTCCTTCTCTCGTGTCTTCCCGTCCATCTCTCTCCTTCTCGCCTTAGATCAGACGGCTCTCCCTGCGTTGTGCTATTCTGTCATTGTGGTGTGACTTTGAAGATGGTGGTGAAAATGTGCAGTCAGTTTTGGATTCCCCATGGGGACGAGGTGTGAGTCAGAGAGGTTCCTACCTGAAAGTGTTTGTGTGTGATTGAGTTTTAGATTGCTTGTGTATTGGCGTTATTTTAGTTTTTGTAAGTGCCTTTTCAGGATTTTCTCACCTTAAAGTTATGTTTTTTTTATTCTCTGAAATATGTTTCATACCAGAAAATGACCATGGTAAGCAAACTTCAATAAAAAAAATAGTCCCGTTTTATATTAGGTGGCCTTAACTACTATGTACTTACATTTAAATTCATCTTTTGATATAATGCACTTATTGTGTACATACTTGTTCTTACATTGTACTTATATTTAAAAAAAAATACCTGCATGTAATTACTGTACATCTGTAATTACATTTATAATTACACTGTTGACCCATCCCTTACACCTTAACCCACCCTTAAACCTACCCATACAACCAAACCTGTCCTTAACCTTACCTGCAACCTTAACTGTGTTTTGCAGTACAATACGAGCACAATAAGTACATTGTACTTATTTGTTTCGATGTAAGTACAGAGTAGTTAAGGCCACCTAATATAAAGCGGGATCAAAAAAATCATTAAACATAAATTACAGATTAATGTCATTAAAAGTAGTGCACAATGTGTTCTATATTCTAGGTGTTTTAAAGCGTGACAGCCAAATTTTGGATGGTAATTTGATTATCTGTAAATAAACACCAAATATAATATAGAAAATGAATTGTGAACTATGGAAAAGGGCTGCATGAAGATTCTTCATTATTTCTCTCTTTGTATTCCATGGACAGAATAGCAGGACATGGGGTTTGGAATACATTGAAGCCATTTCTGCAACTACATATCCTGTACTTTTCATATTTTGTATCACTTTTTGTATCACTTTCATCAGTTGAAACAATTTCTTTCTGTGTTTTGTTTAGTCATTCTTGTAATCTCACAGTTATATTTTTTTATAGTAAGGACTTGAGTGAATAAATATCAGGGTAAACCATTCCTTTAAAAGCGTTTGGCAATGAGTCATTTAGTTAGCCGTACATTTTGAAAGTTTTCCTCTTCTGCACTGTACAGATGTTGCATATAATACAGCAGTGCAAATGTTTAGGCACAACGTGTTGTGGGCAAATTAGGGTTGAATCCCTGTTTGTTGTTGTGAATGTGATTTGGCCGCTCCCTTGGCTGTGAATTTAACTGATTAAATCACCTTTTGCACACAGCAGTAGTGACACGAAAACAACAATTAATAAGCAACCCCCCTGCGATGCACGGATGCCTCTTAACTAAGCGGCTAATAACATTACACCCGCCCAGAAACAGCTGAGACAAACAGGTGGAGGGGCTCACAGAACCACTTTCATTTATCGAGCAGGGATATTTCTCTGAAATTTGACAATACGAATAGAAGTATTTCTTTTGCAGTTGGAGTTCTTGGCCATCTGCTTCTATATGTTTGCTTTCTTCCTCTTGTAAAGCCCATAAAATTTCATCAGCCATGTTCTACACGATAAGAGCGAGATATTTGCATAACACAACAGAGAGTTTTATGACACTGACAGCAGGACCGATTTGTTCGTTGCTACAATAGTTGGGTGTCTTCCAAATACAGACTTCACCTGGCTAGATATCAACCTTTACTCCTGTGAGCTCCTTCCAGATTGCCTTGGGATTTTCCGCGCTACTGTACCACAAAAGGTCTCACGACAACAAAATCCATAAGATTATGATATGCAGGTGTTATTTTTCCGTTTCGCCCCAAGAGCGGCGAAGACTAGGATCTAGTTGCCGTCAGATCGTTCTTTGCTCGAGGAGGCTGACAGACCTAAATGTCAATTAACCAAGGGTGGACACATTACCGTTGTAAGTTGTCAGCCTCTGCCATTTGAGGATTAGAAACACACACCCCGGCTTTTATGCACCGTCCAAGCCGTGAACTTTGGAAGGCCTCGACATTACCCTGAGTACCACCCTCCATCATGTTTATGCCAGCGCAGGGCGGGGAAGAGACCCAGGCGAAGGGAAAGTCCTTGGGGACGGCGTGCCTGCACGTCTGTGGGGGATTGGGTGTCACGATGGGGAATAAAGGGAAAACCGTCAAACTTTTCCCCTCGTAAAGCAGTTGTTTTTAACAGCAAGCGGCTCATCGCAGAAGTTGTACTCATTCCGTTTGTGGCTAGGCATTATAGCTGTGCTGGGAAAATGATGGATGACGAGTTAAATTTGTGTTGGGGGAGTGAAGGTGAACTGTGACAGAGTTATTTATCTTGGGAATGGAGGGTTAGGGTCAGGCAAAGCTGGGTGCCTGAAGGCACAAGACATTGACAAATTCATCCCGCACACTGCATTTCTGAAGCCCTTTTGTTTTGAATCCTGGCTACTCACGAGTGACCCTCATCACTCACGCTGCCAGCGTGTGAAGGATGCCGCACCATGCCAGGGGATCTTAGCGCCACTAATTCTTATCATTCACTCTCCTGACAGTCCCAAGCCCAAACTATTCCGGCCTGTGAAAGGGCCCGCCTGAAATATTTATTTCTGCACATAATGGCTGCCCAGATTTAGGGCCATATCATTTTTCCTCTCTTGCCTTATCATTGCAGGTCACTGACAGGCCTGAAAGCGTTCAGCCAACTGGAAGAGCTGATTGTGGACAACAATCTTCTCGGAAATGACCTCCAGTTGCCCAGGTTACCACGGCTCCATACCCTGATGCTCAATAAGAACCAAATATCCTTTGCTTTTCAGCTCTCATGCTTGACCAAAATGACAGGATATGCTGTGAGTTTCTTTGCAATGCAGTGGAGGATCTCCTTTTGCCACACTTGGTCTCTTTAAATGATGTTATTGTGTTAAATTGAGCTCCTGTCTAATGGGGCTGCTTTATAAACTCACTTGAATTTGTGCCATGGTGACCTCTAGTGGAGGAGAGGTGAAAAGCAAAAAACAAACAAAAAAAACAGAACAGTCCCATGACTGAAAGATAAAGCCCTGTTAGACATCCTTCTAAGACACAGATTGTATCATACGGTGACCCGTATCGCAGTTACAGTATGGGCCGCATGACCAGAAAGCAGAGCAAACAGAGTTTATTAACCAATATTTGAACTCATACATTTCCCAGTGTAGTGTTAGCTGTTTAATAAGCTAACGTACCAGACACCCCACGCCAAAAGTAAATCTTTGAAATGTCAGGTTTCCGTCCGTTGACAGTCAGCAATTACATCACTGCGACACGTTACATTTAGTTTGTGTGATGAGACGCAAAGAGAAGTAAATGGCAAAAGTAAATGTGCTAGCCTGACGAAAATTTATGCTCTG